>JARFJB010000902.1:7762500-7765000 GCA_036346205.1 Vesta saturnalis | reverse complement strand
TGTGTCTGTGTGTCTACCAATTCATAGACCTTAACTATGTAGATTAATTATGTTGTATGTAATGTGCGGCAAAATTACTCGCGTAGAGTTCAAAACTAACGTTAAAAATATTTAAACGTGCTGGAACTTGTGTAAAACCATAAAGAGGAGAACAATTAAAAAAAAACAGGCAGCTGGTGTATCAGATATGTAATTAGGGGTTAATTCAACTTCCAAGTAAAATATAAGTGGTAAACCAAATTAAAACTAAGTCAATAACGTAACATGTGGCCATTAGCTGTAAATATGTGCTGTAATTAGAAAATATTTTACTAAACCCCAAAAAAATGCAAAATACATTATTTTCTTAGAAAGCGAATAAATGTCTAAAGCAATTATTAAACTTTCATGATTTGAAAATATAACTTTTTGATTTTTAATTTATAACATGCATATGGACGTATATAAGGTTATGCAATACCTTTCCTTTTCACAATCGCTAAATCGAATTATTATCTCATTCTACAACGTTTGGCCAAGTTTCGATAAGAATAACCATGGTGTCGTGTGTGTGAGTGTGCGTGTCTGAGTTTGTGCGCTCGCGTGCATGTGTGTGTGTGTGTCTGACTGCTTGTATGTCTGTGTGTCTGTGTGTCTGTGTGTCTGTTTGTCTGTGTGTCTGTGTGTCTGTGTGTCTGTGTGTCTGTGTGTCTGTGTGTCTGTGTGTCTGTGTGTCTGTGTGTCTGTGTGTCTGTGTGTCTGTGTGTCTGTGTGTCTGTGTGTCTGTGTGTCTGTGTGTCTGTGTGTCTGTGTGTCTGTGTGTCTGTGTGTCTGTGTGTCTGTGTGTCTGTGTCTCTGTGTTCTGTGTGTCTGTGTGTCTGTGTGTCTGTGTCTGTGTGTCTGTGTGTCTGTGTGTCTGTGTGTCTGTGTGTCTGTGTGTCTGTGTGTCTGTGTGTCTGTGTGTGTGTGTCTGTGTGTCTGTGTGTCTGTGTGTCTGTGTGTCTGTGTGTCTGTGTGTCTGTGTGTCTGTGTGTCTGTGTGTCTCTGTGTGTCTGTGTGTCTGTGTGTCTGTGTGTCTGTGTGTCTGTGTGTCTGTGTGTCTGTGTGTCTGTGTGTCTGTGTGTCTGTGTGTCTGTGTGTCTGTGTGTCTGTGTGTCTGTGTGTCTGTGTGTCTGTGTGTCTGTGTCTGTGCGTCTGTGTGTCTGTGTATCTGTGTCTGTGTGTCTGTGTGTCTGTGTGTCTGTGTGTCGTGTGTGTTGTGTCTGTGTGTCTGTGTGTCTGTGTGTCTGTGGTCTGTGTGTCTGTGTGTCTGTGTGTCTGTGTGTCTGTGTTTCTGTGTGTCTGTGTGTCTGTTGTCTGTGGGTCTGTGTGTCTGTGTGTCTGTATGTCTGTGTTTCTGTGTGTCTGTGTGCTGTGTGTCTGTTGTCTGTGTGGCTGTGTGTCTGTGTGCCTGTGTGTCTGTGTGTCTGGGTCTGTGTGCCTGTGTGTCTGTGTGTCTGTGTGTCTGTGTGTCCTGTCTGTCTGTGTGTCTGTGTCTGTCTGTGTGTCTGTGTCTGTGGTCTGTGTGTCTGTGTGTCTGTGTGTCTGTGTTGTGTGTCTGTTGTCTGTGTGTCTGTGTGTCTGTGTGTCTGTGTGTCTGTGTGTCTGTGTGTCTGTGTGCTGTGTGTCTGTGTGTCTGTGTGTCTGTGTCTGTGTGTCTGTGTCTGTGTGTCTGTGTGTCTGTGTGTCTGTGTGTCTGTGTGTCTGTGTGCTGTGTGTCTGTGTGTCTGTGTGTCTGTGTGTCTGTGGTTGTGCTGTTTGTGTCTGTGTGTTTGTGTGTCTGTGTGTCTGTGTGCTGTGTGTCTGTGTGTCTGTGTGTCTGGTGTCTGTGTGTCTGTGTGTCTGTGTGTCGTGTCTTCGGGTCTGTGTGTCTGTGTCTGTGTGTCTGTGTGTCTGTGTGTCTGTGTGTCTGTGTGTCTGTGTGTCTGTGTGTCTGTGTGTCTGTGTGTCTGTGTGTCTGTGTGTCTGTGTGTTCTGTGTGTCTGTGTGTCTGTGTCGTGTGTCTGTGTCTGTGTGCTGTGTGTCTGTGTGTCTGTGTGTCTGTGTGTCTGTGTGTTCTGTGTGTTGTGGTCTGGTGTCTGTGTGTCTGTGTGTCTGTGTGTCTGTGTGCCTGTGTGTCTGTGTGTCTGTGTGTCTGTGTGTCAGAGTGTCTGTGTGTCTGTTTCTGTGTGTCTGTGTGCCTGTGTGTATTTGTGTATCTGTGTATATGTGTATGTGTGTCTGTGGGTCTGTGTGTCTGTGTGTCTGTGTGTCTGTGTCTGTGTGTCTGTGTGTCTGTGTGTCTGTGTGTCTGTGTGTGTGTGTGTCTGTGTGTCTGTGTCTGTGTGTCTGTGTCTGTGTGTCTACCAATTCACAGACCTTCTATGTGTTAATTATGTGTATGTATGTCGTGCAAAATTACTGCGTAGAGTTCAAAAACTAACGTTAAAAATAGTTTAAACGTGCTGGAACTTTGTAAAACCATAAAGAGGAGAACAATTAA
>JARFJB010000902.1:7660000-7757500 GCA_036346205.1 Vesta saturnalis | reverse complement strand
TTAAAATTAAGTCAATAACGTAACATGTGGCCATTAGCTGTAAATATGTGCTGTAATTAGAAAATATTTTACTAAACCCCAAAAATGCAAAATACATTATTTTCTTAGAAAGCGAATAAATGTCTAAAGCAATTATTAAACTTTCATGATTTGAAAATATAACTTTTGATTTTTAATTTATAACATGCATATGGACGTATATAAGGTTATGCAATACCTTTCCTTTTCACAATCGCTAAATCAATTATTATCTCATTCTACAACGTTTGGCCAAGTTTCGATAAGAATAACCATGGTGTCGTGTGTGTGAGTGTGCGTGTCTGAGTTTGCGCGCGCGTGCATGTGTGTGTGTCTGACTGCTTGTATGGCTGTGTGTCTGTGTGTCTGTGTGTCTGTTTGTCTGTGTGTCTGTGTGTCTGTGTGTCTGTGTGTCTGTGTGTCTGTGTGTCTGTGTGTCTGTGTGTGTGTCTGTGTGTCTGTGTGTCTGTGTGTCTGTGTGTCTGTGTGTCTGTGTGTCTGTGTGTCTGTGTGTCTGTGTGTCTGTGTGTCTGTGTGTCTGTGTGTGTGTGTGTCTGTGTGTGTGTGTGTGTGTGTGTGTGTGTGTGTGTGTGTGTGTGTGTGTGTGTGTGTGTCTGTGTGTCTGTGTCTGTGTGTCTGTGTGTCTGTGTGTCTGTGTGTCTGTGTCTGTGTGTCTGTGTGTCTGTGTGTCTGTGTCTGTGTGTCTGTGTGTCTGTGTGCCTGTGTGTTGTGTCTGTGTGTCTGTGTGTCTGTGTGTCTGTGTGTCTGTGTGTCTGTGTGTCTGTGTGTGTGTCTGTGTCTGTGTGTCTGTGTGTCTGTGTGTCTGTGTGTCTGTGTGTCTGTGTGTCTGTGTGTCTGTGTGTCTGTGTGTCTGTGTCTGTGTGTCTGTGTGTCTGTGTCTGTGTGTCTGTGTCTCTGTCTGTGTGTCTGTGTGTCGTGTGTGTCTGTATGTCTGTGTGTCTGTGTGTCTGTGTGTCTGTGTCTGTGTGTCTGTGTCTGTGTGTCTGTGTGTCTGTGTGTCTGTGTGTCTGTGTCTGTGTCTGTGTGTCTGTGTCTGTGTCTGTGTGTCTGTGTGTCTGTGTGTCTGTGGTTGTGTCTGTGTGTCTGTGTGTCTGTGTGTCTGTGTGCTGTGTGTCTGTGTGTCTGTGTGCTGTGTGTCTGTGTGTTTGTGTGTCTGTGTGTCTCGGTCTGTGTGCCTGTGTGTCTGTGTGTCTGTGTGTCTGTGTGTCTGTGTGTCTGTGTCTGTGTGTCTGTGTGTCTGTGTGTCTGTGTGTCTGTGTGTCTTTGTCTGTGTGTCTTTGTCTGTGTGTCTCTTTGTCTGTGTGTCTGTGTGTCTGTGTGTCTGTGTGTCTGTGTGTCTGTGTCTGTGTGTCTGTGTGTCTGTGTGTCTGTGTGTCTGTGTGTCTTTGTGTCTGTGTGTCTGTGTGTCTGTGTGTCTGTGTGTCTGTGTGTCTGTGTGTCTGTGTGTCTGTGTGTCTGTGTGTCTGTGTGTGTGTGTGTGTTTGTGTATCTGCGTGTCTGTGTGCTGTGTGTCTGTGTCAGCGTGTCTGCGTATCTGTGTGTCTGTGTGTCTGTGTGTCTGTGTGTCTGGGGTCTGTGTGTCTGTGTTCTGTGTGTCTGTGTGTCTGTGTGTCTGTGTGCTGTGTGTCTGCGTGTCTGGTGTCTGTGTGTGCTGTGTGTCTGTGTGTCTGTGTGTCTGTGTGTCTGTGTGTCTGTGTGTCTGTGTGTCTGTTGTCTGTGTGTCTGTGTCTGTGGTCTGTGTGTCTGTGTGCATGTGTGTCTGTGTGTCTGTGTCTGTGTGTCTGTGTGTCTGTGTGTCTGCGTGTCTGTGTGTCTGTGGGTCTGTGTGTCTGTGTGTCTGTGTGTCTGTGTGTCTGTGTGTCTGTGTGTCTGTGTGTCTATGTTTCTGTGTGTCTTGTGTGTTTGTGTCTGTGTGTCTGTGTGTCTGTGTGTCTGTGTGTCTGTGTGTCTGTGTGTCTGTGTGTCTGTGTGTCTGTGTGTCTGTGTGTCTGTGTGTCTGTGTGTCTGTGTGTCTGTGTGTCTGTGTGTCTGTGTGTCTGTGTGTCTGTGTGTCTGTGTGTCTGTGTGTCTGTGTCTGTGTGTCTGTGTCTGTGTGTCTGTGTCTGTGTGTCTACCAATTCACAGACCTTAACTATGTAGATTAATTATGTTGTATGTAATGTAGCGGCAATAATTACTCGCGTAGAGTTCAAAAACTAACGTTAAAAATATTTAAACGTGCTGGAACTTTGTAAAACCATAAAGAGGGAGAACAATTAAAAAAAAACAGGCAGCTGGTGTATCAGATATGTAATTAGGGGTTAATTCAACTTCCAAGTAAAATATAAGTAGTAAACCAAATTAAAATTAAGTCAATAACGTAACATGTGGCCATTAGCTGTAAATATGTGCTGTAATTAGAAAATATTTTACTAAACCCCAAAAAAATGCAAAATACATTATTTTCTTAGAAAGCGAATAAATGTCTAAAGCAATTATTAAACTTTCATGATTTGAAAATATAACTTTTTGATTTTTAATTTATAACATGCATATGGACGTATATAAGGTTATGCAATACCTTTCCTTTTCACAATCGCTAAATCGAATTATTATCTCATTCTACAACGTTTGGCCAAGTTTCGATAAGAATAACCATGGTGTCGTGTGTGTGAGTGTGCGTGTCTGAGTTTGCGCGCGCGCGTGCATGTGTGTGTGTGTCTGACTGCTTGTATGGCTGTGTGTCTGTGTGTCTGTATGTCTGTTTGTCTGTGTGTCTGTGTGTCTGTGTGTCTGTGTGTCTGTGTGTCTGTGTGTCTGTGTGTCTGTGTGTCTGTGTGTCTGTGTGTCTGTGTGTCTGTGTGTCTGTGTGTCTGTGTGTCTGTGTGTCTGTGTGTCTGTGTGTCTGTGTGTCTGTGTGTCTGTGTGTCTGTGTGTCTGTGTGTCTGTGTGTCTGTGTGTCTGTGTGTCTGTGTGTCTGTGTGTCTGTGTGTCTGTGTGTCTGTGTGTCTGTGTGTCTGTGTGTCTGTGTGTCTGTGTGTCTGTGTGTCTGTGTGTCTGTGTGTCTGTGTGTCTGTGTGTCTGTGTGTCTGTGTGTCTGTGTGTCTGTGTGTCTGTGTGTCTGTGTGTCTGTGTGTCTGTGTGTCTGTGTGTCTGTGTGTCTGTGTGTCTTTGTGTCTGTGTGTCTGTGTGCCTGTGTGTCTGTGTGTCTGTGGGTGTGTGTGTCTGTGTGTGTGTGTGTGTGTGTGTGTGTTGTGTGTCTGTGTGTCTGTGTGTCTGTGTGTCTGGTGTGTCTGTGTGTCTGTGTGTCTGTGTGTCTGTGTGTCTGTGTGTTGTGTCTGTGTGTCTGTGTGTCTGTGTGTCTGTGTGTCTGTGTGTCTGTTGTGTCTGTGTGTATGTGTGTCTGTGTCTGTGTGTCTGTGTGTCTGTGTGTCTGTGTGTCTGTGTGGCTGTGTGTCTGTGTGTCTGTGTGTCTGTGTGTCTGTATGTCTGTGGGTCTGTGTGTCTGTGTGTCTGTGTGTCTGTGTGTCTGTGTGGCTGTGTGTCTGTGTGTCTGTGTGGCTGTGTGTCTGTGTGTCTGTGTGTCTGTGTGTCTGTTGTGTCTGTGTGTTGTGTGTCTGTGTCTGTGTGTCTGTGTGTCTGTGTGTCTGTGTCTGTGTGCTGTGTGTCTGTGTGTCTGTGTGTCTGTGTGTCTGTATGTCTGTGGGTCTGTGTGTCTGTGTGTCTGTGCGTCTGTGTGTCTGTGTGGCTGTGTGTCTGTGTGTCTGTAGGTCTGTGTGTATGTGTGTCTGTGTGTCTGTGTGTCTGTGTGTCTGTGTGTCTGTGTGTCTGTGTGTCTGTGTGTCTGTGTGTCTGTGTGTCTGTGTGTCTGTGTGTCTGTGTGTCTGTGTGTCTGTATGTCTGTGGGTCTGTGTGTCTGTGTGTCTGTGTGTCTGTGTGTCTGTGTGTCTGTGTGTCTGTGTGGCTGAGTGTCTGTGTGTCTGTGTGGCTGTGTGTCTGTGTGCCTGTGTGTCTGTGTGTCTGGGTCTGTGTGTCTGTGTGTCTGTGTGTCTGTGTGTCTGTGTGTCTGTGTGTCTGTGTGTCTGTGGCTCTGTATGTCTGTGTGTCTGTGTCTGTAGGTCTGTGTGTCTGTGTGTCTGTGTGTCTGTGTGTCTGTGTGTCTGTGTGTCTGTGTGTCTGTGTGTCTGTGTGTCTGTGTGTCTGTTTGTCTGTGTGTCTGTGTGTCTATGTGTCTGTGTGTCTGTGTGTCTGTGTTTCTGTGTGTCTGTGTGTCTGTGTGTCTGCGTGTCTGTGTGTCTGTGTCTGTGTGTCTGTGTCTGTGTGTCTGTGTCTGTGTGTCTACCAATTCATAGACCTTAACTATGTAGATTAATTATGTTGTATGCAATGTAGCGGCAAAAATTACTCGCGTAGAGTTTATTTATTCGTTAATTTTTATTATCTGAATAATTAACTTTATACGAAAATGTATATACATATACTTTAAAGAAGATTTAATTTCACATAACTTTTCTTGATAAAGTTTCTTAATATAAAAGGGAATAAATGTAAAAATTAAACAAATATGATTGAAAATTTATTATCCGTATTTTTACAGAAACGTCTTTTTGGCGTGATTCGCCGCTGGATGGGTTTTGAAATAAATTGTGATGTGTGTGCCAAAATTTACCCTAAAGTGTTTGTAATTATCAGCTATGCACAAGAAAGTCCAGTCCTGTATGTAATCGTTTCCTACGAAGTCCGGGAGTTAGGGGCTTAACCCTAGATTACCAACCTGCGTAAAATGTACGTATTGCTATATTTTAATCTTACGCCCATAAGGAAATTACTGCATCAAACTAAGTCAAACAATTTCCTAAAATCAACACAAGTTGCAGTTATTTTATGTGGATGGGAAAAGTTTAAATATTGCAAACTGCATACAGATTGTATGTATATAAAGGGTGAATTTAGTTTTACTTTGGGATTTTGTTTCATTTAATGCCGTTCCAGTACACAGGTTGCTTCAGCGAGACCTGACCATTAGAAATATCTAGAGAACCATGGACTATAAAAATCTAAAAAAAATTGTATAAATCTTTACGGAAAATATTTTCAACCTTTTGACACTTCCGGTAAAACTTGGTTAAACTTTGTTATTTTAAACGGAACCCTACATTTTTTGCCATTTTCGGCAATTTTAAGGCCACTTTATGTAAAGTATTTTATGCCTAAAATTTACTCTTTCCAAGTTATTTAAAAAAATTGGAAAATTTTCACAACTGCAGACTTCCACGGAAATCGGCGCTGCGCCTTCACTGTTACGAATTTCGGAGTAAACATTTTAAAAAAATTCGTCCACAACCCCCAAAATAGGCCTCTGAAGTGGCATGATTTTAAACGTCTATAATTTGCTTATTTCAAATAGAATGCCCAAATTTTTTCAACGACATTGTGTTCAGAATTCCAAAAATCTACAACTTTTGTTAATATGACTATATTCTTCAACTCAACTATTTATAAGTTCAAACAAATTGCTCGCTATGTGGGCCAAGCCTAAATTTTTGAACGGATGTTTGAGAAACGCCTAATTTTGTAACAGCCCCCGGAGGGAAGATCTAGGATACGCATTAAAGTAGCCAAGAACGTTAATATTTTCTTATTTGTCAACATCTTCCTTGCTTTGCGGGTGAAAATGGCCGTACGATCGGTGTAGTAGATAAGTGAAGGATACCGGTAGCTTAACCGTCGGGGGTGGGTGCGGTGTTGTTTTGCGTGTAAGGTGATTAGAATAACAAAAATCAAATCAGGGAAAGAAATAAATCAAGTTTGTTTAAAATAAAAAATATGGGATTATTGAGCACACATATCAACTAGCGTTCATCACTGTAATGTTCAAAAACAAAAACTTGCTTACCTTTCGTAGCATTAACTAGGCTAATTCGCTTGTGCTCCTGGACTGGTGCCATCTGTTAAATCTTCAAAATATTCGCATGCATTAAAAAAACAACGTGAGCCTGCTGCAAGACCAATTGTAATGATCATCAAGCTTAGTTCCTCAAATTTACTCTACAGGACATTAACTGAATCAAAGAATTTATATATTCAAAATTTTAATTTTACTACAGTATCGTCAGCTATAATCAAATAAGCAATACTTAATGCTTTTATCTAAATCTTTAACAATAATAATAAAATAAAAGGTCGTCACTGCTACGTTGTAGCGTGTAGTTGAAAATTGCAATTAAACAACAAAAATTATCGAGGTTATTGCGGACTAGTTTGAGTGAAACGTAAACAATGATTTCGCTGTGAGATGGGACTGAAATAACTTGCACTGGTAACATCCAATAATAAAATAATACGCTCAAAGTTCATCAGCTCCTCTATTAAATGTTGATAGGGTTTTTCATAGCTTGTCCAGTCCTGTAGATATAAACAATTTATTCAATTGTATATTCTGTTTCTAAATTTTTAGTTAGTTTATTGGATTGGAGTTTTATTTATTCCTGTAATTGGACTGTTATAAAAAGTAGATATATACGTAATTCACAACAATTAAAAAAAAGCAATCTACTTTGGATAGGAAATGATGCGTAACGTTTGTTACTTAAATTTCAACATAAAACATAATCTTATACCTTAGTATAAGTGCTGTAAGAAACCAATAATAAAGTGAAAATCACAAAATATAAGGTGAATGCGCTTCAGTATTTGCATAAACACGTCTGAAGAACATTAATTCCTTACTTCCTTATTTCGGTAATTCGTTTCTATATGAGTTTCTCTTCCATCTACTATCTTTTTTTCTCTCTCAAAATCTTTTTACATTTACTCCTTTGATTTTTGTATGCTTTTTTTGCTGGTACTGTATTGGCTTTCAACGTCTCTATCCTCATTATTTACCACTTACAAAGTTCCTTTTCGCATTCCGCATCAAACCATTCTTTGTCCTTCTTCCGTCTACTGTCCTCCTGGTTATCTCCACTCCGGTTTATTACTCTGCATAATTTCATCCACAACTACTCTATATCATTGGTTTGATTGGTCGCCTGTATGTTGTTCCTAACTTTGTTCTGGTATTTCTTTTTCTCTTCGTTTTTTGTCAATCTCTTTAGTATTCTTTGGTCCCTTTTTGCTTCCTTCATATTCCTGTCCATTGGTATTCCCTGCTCAAATTTTGCTACTACAAGGAAGTGGTCTGTATCTGCATCTGGCCCTCTGTATGTTCTAATGCTCTTTATCCATCTTCTTTCTTGTTTTCCAATTACGATGTGGAGTTAGGAATTAGGGTGGTTGGTATAGTAAACATCGGGTGACTTCCAACTGCCCTTGTGTATATTAATTTTTTTTAGTAAAATGTGCTCTTAATGATCATACCGTTTTCTGTTGAGTTGTCCATTTTAGTCTGTATATTCATGTTTACTGTGCTGACTTATAGTAGGCCTAAACCATTCCTCCTTCCCTATCATCGCATTTGCATCGACCAATGCAATTTTTAGATCATATTTAGGTATCATTTCGTATCCTTCATCCAGCCTACTGTGGTTTTTTTTTTGTTTAAATCTGCTTCTTCGGTTGGGGCATTAATATTTACAAGTGTAATTTTCGAATATTCTCCCCTGAGTCTCAA
Organism: Vesta saturnalis; assembly: GCA_036346205.1. NCBI lineage: Eukaryota > Metazoa > Arthropoda > Insecta > Coleoptera > Lampyridae > Vesta > Vesta saturnalis. The sequence continues at coordinate 7,749,870 of JARFJB010000902.1, read as the reverse complement.
GTAACAGATTCTGTCAGATATGTATTTAAATTCAACCACTGCTGATATATGTTCTTTCTTTATCACTACTCCCAATCTTCTATTCTCTCCTTCACTATTAAAGTAAGTATACTTATCTTTTTCTATGATGTGATTTCCCTTCTGCTTTGTTTCTTGCATTGCAATTATTTCTACTTCACATCTTTCGATTTCCCTTGCTAATTGTTCCAGTGCCCTGTTTCATATGTTCCTGTTACGCTTCATGTTCCAATTTTTATATGTTCATCTGTTCTTTCTATATAGTTTTTTTCCCTGTTTTCCTTCTCGAGTCCTGTTTCGTTTCCTGGTCATTATTTACGATACTGTTCTGGTTTGCAAACATTAGTTTTTTGAGTCAAGTTTCTAGAGTTGTGCTCTCCTATTCCATCTCCATCTATTGTTAATTTATTATACCCAGTTTTTACGTTTTTGTGTTCCTTTCCCACTTCAGCAGTCATATTCTTTATTTCATTCTGTTTTTCCCTTTCCAATCTTGTTAGATCGTTGTGTTTTGTTTCAATTTTGATTTATTTTCCATAACCTTTCTTTTTTAATTTTCATTCTCTATTTCTATTCAACAAAGATTTTCTCCCAGTTTATCAACTGTTTAGATTATAACCCCTATTCTCAGCTGATTTTTCATGAAGTTGAGTTCCACTGAGTACCACATTATTCTTCCTTTCTCTTATACTACATATACCAAGAGAAAGTATTGCAATCGAAAAAAAGATTTCTTCTTTCTCTATACAGTCCACGTTTTTCTTTATGAAATCCAATCCTTTTTGATTTCAAAATTTTCTTGCTTTAATTGACCGTTTTCTTTCTTCAAAATTTCATTTCCTTTTTTAATTTCCTTAATTTCTTCTATACTTTCTCTGAAGTCTTGTCTCAGTTTTTCTTGGTTTTATTTTAAATCTTCTTTGATCTCTTCCCTCCACTCACGCAACAAGCTCTTCGTTTCCTCTATTTTTCTTCCTGGTTTTGTCTCTGGCTCGTTTCTCGGCCTTCTCCGTCTTTACTTATTTCTCCCACTTCTATCTCTTCCTCTAATCGACTGACTTTCTTGTTCCTTTGCACCGTTCATTCTAGCTCTAATGTTTCGAGTTGCTCCGGATATATAAGCGTAAGCGCAACTCGAAATTAAAAAAAAGGTTCGACTGATTATCGTGACGAAATGAATAAACAGCATTATGAAAAATGGTTACGATATGTGTTGGGGGTGATCCCCAGTAAATCGGTAAATAAAATGAATCAGTAGCCCATTGTGAATTTAATCCAATTGAATTCATATGGGCTTGTTTTAAAAGGAAAACACAGCGTTTAAAATGAAGGACTTTTGGAACTTTTCAATTTAACATTACTAACTGTGCCATATTTCGTTTGGAGTAATTGTGTCGATCATGACAAGAAAGTCGAAGATATGTACAAAGAAAAGGAACATTTAGTAGACGTCGGCATAGAACCGATAGTTATAAATTTAGGCGACGAGAATGATAATGATGATAACGATTTTCGGGAAATTGAGGATGATGACAAAGATAGATGGCTGTCTAGAAATGTATTTATTACGTAATTAGAGGAAATTAGTTTTCGAGATCTAGAAATTTCGCCTTTATAGCAATTTTAATATTACATCGCTACCTAAAATGTATGCACTTTACCGCACTATATAAATTGCGATTTCTCAGTAGAGGCGACACAAGGTCGCGCGTTGAATTCTCTTCCTCTGTTAGGGCTGCATACAGTTAGACGTTATCCTTGTTCAATGAAATATTTAACTCTATCCCTTGGTTAGCAATTATATAAATTAAGAATAAGTCGATCTTTCCGTATTTATTGATTTTAATGCACAGCATCCTGTTAAAAATATTGCGCATAACGTAAAAGAGTTAACAATCGTGGCATTTTTCCTTTATTACACGGTATTTAAATAATAGAAAATGGTGAAATCAGCAACAACCTCTAAGCAAAGGCGTACTTAGATATACACATAAACGTGAAGACAATCCATGAATTAGTGTAATAATTACTAATTAATAAAGATTGGTCTTGCGCTAATAGTGGTAAAAAATGGTATCTTCTCGAATATATTTCGATCTGGTACTTAGCTAAATGTAACAACAAAGATGAAATTACGTTCACATACACAGAAATAAATATTTATTGCGGTGCAAGTTGTTTGATTAAAATCGGCCTAATGGTTTTCGAAATATAAACATTTAAAGTCAGGTGACTAAACTTTTTACTTTCATAGTAAGTAGAGCGTACCTATTTTTATTTTACAGTTAAACAGAATGATCGCCATGGTTGTTTAAATACCAAGCAATTGTAATAAATCGTCATGACCAACTAACTGTGACTAAACAGCCATCGATTATTCGCCTTGATTGATTAACCTCAATAATCCGTCCCAGAGTCGGTAATTTTATTTATGTTAGTCTCCTTTATTAAAGTGTGTTTATGAGTTAAATATATGTGCTAGCGGCGTTTCCAGGAATATTTAGTTATTGAGAATTTTAGGACTTCCAAGTATAAATAATACAATTTAAATTTATTCTGCTATTTAACGAATAGAAGCTCTAAATAGTCTAAATACAAAGCTAAGATACTAGAGACGTAATTCCCCGTTATGGAATATTGGATAACAGACCGGTTACTACAAACGCAATTCTCTTATCTCACTGTTTGATGCGATACTAATAAAGGTTTTACCTCATTTATGACTTCGGAAAGCAGCACCAAGGATTAATAGTACAAATCTCCTGATTTGAAAGAATTTAAGTATCGTTATCAGTTTCGTCAATGCAAGTCAGCGTAGATACTTCATATCGTTACGTCAATCCACTCTATATTAACAAACAATTAAAATCTACTGATTATCCGAAAAATTATAAGTTTTGATAGTAGTAATAACACAGTCATTATGGTAGTGTTAGTAACTGCGCAAAATAAAATACTCTGGATTGCTGCAAACGTATCCCCGGAGATAGCTATTTTAGAAGGGATGACGGCTACTAAGTAATCATTTTTACGAGATTTCTTCTAGTGTAGATGAAAGTGGAGCTAATCACTATACGCGTTTACGCACGTACTCTACTACCCCTTATTAACAACCATGTAATGGATCTTTTATATCCCTTAATTGGCTCTAAAGCTCTATCGGAACGGTTATTAACTTTTAGCTAATGTCATTAAAATTTTTGTGATCGTCAAGCAGGTAGCTTTGAAACGTTAATTAACGATAATGAATGAACTGTTTTCATTTTATGTTTTTTAATAATGTCAATTATTAAAAGTACTAATCCAAAAAAAAATTGCTTTTAGGTATCCATGGAGATTGCTTTTTGTCCCTGCATTAGTAATTGCTTTACAGTGGATGGTTTATAGCAAAGGTGTTGGGGTGACGAATTTTGATGATCTGGCGAGTTTTGGAATGACGGAGGAATACAACTAAGTTTGAAATTTACATGTTTATTCAGTTAGGTGCAGGTAAATTAGATTATAAGCGGCTGGGACATTGTTCACAGATTCAAAGCGTGATTATCAAGAACCCCGATAACAGCAGTGATAAGCCGTCATTTGCATTTATATTTGAATTTTGATACGTACAACCGTTGCTACATGAAACTATTACGTACTTTCCTTGTAAGGTGAAGATTTACCGTAACGTGTCTAGAGCCACTCTAGCTTGAGACTTACAGATTAAATCCAGCAATTAACGGAAATCTAATGGAAAATTTTCTTAGACGTGTAAATTAGCAATTTCGTCGTTCACTTCTTGTAAACTTTATAAAGTCAAGCAGACGCTTTATAATTATATCAATTTTCAGGGCGTAAATGACGATGAACAATAAAGGAAATAGAACTGGGTAAAAGAAAGAAGGTTAAATAATAAAAGTAGAAAAGTGAAAGTCTTTTATCTTTGGGATTAAAATTTTGAATTTTATCCAGGATATGAGCGAGGTAGAAGAGGAATGCTTCGGAAAATGGGGTACGAGCACGACTCTGTAATCCCTCGAGGTACGTTATTACTTTATTAACTGACACCGTCCGGAGTAGTTTCGAGTTATCTCAGCTGTCGCACTTACATTCTTTAATATTTATGAGAACAGCTAGGTAACCACAAGCAAGAGAACGTAATTTTGCCAAATGTAGATGAAGCACATTAATGTTAACTAAAATTTATTTTAGCTAGTTTCGCATTTCAGCAAGAACTTGAAAATATTAGACTCGTACGACGTATAAAACTTAGATGATGCTCTCCATATTTGATTTTTCTTACAAATGTCGAGTTTTATCTCAGAAGAGCAACAAAATAGGCCATTGTTTAGACTAACAGAAAGGGTGACATGTTTTAATAATGTACAAGCTTTGTCACCCAATTAGGCGAATCTCGCCATATTACTTTTTTTTACAATAAAACCCTTTTCTTTATCTAAGACTAAACTTAACGACAGTTTGATAAAATTAAAAATTTAATTAAGAGCGCATTAACAAGTTTGTGATCGATAGATTAATACCTGCATAAATTAATGAAAGCTTTATTTTAAAGTTATGTGCACAAAAAACTTATTTCAAGGATAATTTTACCAACAAATTATGAAAGGGAGTTTTGGTAGATTATAAGTTTAAAGCATCTACTTTCGTACTAAATTGAAAATGGTCGTACAGAAGCACGAAGGATAGACATCCGAGATTAAATCTTTCAACGTTTCCCAAATGATACATTCTCTAACTAATGAAAGGGTAAAATGTCTCTGTTTTGCATTTTCTAAGCTTACACATTACAGTTTGTCAACTTTGATTCAACAAACATATTTTATGCTAGGTACCACAAATCATTATTCATTTAGTGTTACGTGAAAAACATGTGATGTGGTGTTCGCATTCATTAGGAAGAATATGGGAATAAAAGGCAGTGAGGCTCAGAACAGCTATTTCTAAGGGATTTTCTTATATTAAATTTTGCATATAATTAAGCTTGATTCTTATTTAAACCTAACAAGTTTAAAAATTATAGTATTTTGATTGAGAAACGTATAAATATTATATAGAATATTCTGACAAGATTTTATTTCTTTGTATACTATAGTTTAATAAGTTTTAATTGATTAGCAATAATATTAAACTCAAAATAAATTAATAAACATAATGACGTCTGTACTTCAATCTCATTAGCGTAAATGACTGTTATTTATTACACACCAGATATTTCAATTAATTAAGTAGATCTTTAAGGGTTATTTAGTTTCGTATGATAAACGTTTATAAGAAAAACTTACCTAAATCGGAATTATCTTTGGAAAAGTTGTGCATACTTTTTGCCAGAAAGTTGTTGGTTCTTAGAATAACTATTGACAAAAGGTGATTTAGTTACTCTGCTTTTTTCTAGCGTTTATTTATTGCCCTAGAGACAACTTTCATTAAGAAAACTTACCTAAAATTTAATTGTCTTTAATAAAGCTTTCTTAGATTTTTTCAATAATATTAAGGTTTTTGAGATATTCACAGAATGTGCTTTAGTGCCCTCGCACGCAGACACACGCACGTACGCAACCACACATACACCGACACCCACACCCATACCCACACCCACGCCCACTCCCACACCCACACCCATACCCACACCCACATAACATTAAGCTAAACAATTCCATATACCTTACCATTACATACTCATACAACGAAATTTACTGACATTGATCACAATACAGACTGTTAAATCGGAATACCTCAAAAATTATTAAGAAAGGTTTATAAATGGACGAGAAAAATATACACTCTAATCAAACTAAATGTGAAAAACAGGTTGTAGGTGCAAAATGTTACGTAGTGCTATTCTAGTATGTTGCTAGAACCTAAACTAATAGTGACAAATCAAATTTGCAGCTTCGGAAGACCAGTGTGACTAGCGTGGTAGCTAAAAAAACAGTCACTTTTTTTTCGTTTTTGATTCCACGCCCTTAGATTAATCTACTGTAACGATGTATAGTCTTCGCCAGCTTATGTTCAACTGTTAAGTCCGACTACAAACCAAACCAAACCTTGCTAGATCAGCGGCTAGTATAACCTCAGTACATATTGTCGTTTTTTTCATGTAAATAATACCCAAGAAAATACAAAAGGAAAGAATCTTGTAGATACTATACAAAAAAAAAGGTTTCAGTTACCCACATGATCAACCTGGATGAATCATTTAACGCGAGTTTGATTCCAATGTATGTAAATTAAATTTCGCTTGTAATATGCCACCTTGACATGATAAGGAAACAATCACCTTTGCGCATTGTATTCTCAGTTTTCTACCTCTCCTGAGTCAAATCTACATTATCCAGAACAATGCAGGCGAATGAAAGGTTTATCAAAATGTGAGCTCGTCAATAAGTGTGGTCATTTAAGCTATAATCTACGTAAATAATCGTTACCAGTCCTACCAACCCATTATCGCTCGAATTCCAAGTATAAATGACACAAGGATGTAGAAACCACCAAACCTCACAGTCACATAGTTCAACTTCGGATATTAACTACTGTCGACAATGCCTCGTGCTATTATGAATAACTGCTGATTAAAAATAACAAATTAAATTTTCTGATAATGAGTCTTGTCTCGCTTACTGGTTTCAATGAGTGACACGAAAACTGTAATCGGTAGGTGGGCTGTGATTACTGAATTAATGAGTGTTCAAAGTCAAGCCCGCCATGCAAATTCTCCACAAACCTATTATATCTTCGCATACTACGGATGCTTTCCATATAACCACAATAACCATTAGAAGTTTGGATCTGAAAAAAAGTGTTTCACCATCCACTTCATGGATTTCTTGTAAGTCATTAACCAAGATTGCTGACAATCCAGAATTTCTTTTCACACTGCAGTTCATATTATTAACAGACACATACTTTTTTAAACGTGGGAAGTTATTGTTAAAAACTGTAGTGTGGGGGCTCTGTATACAATTCTCACATCTCACAAAATGTGTTTTCTCCATCAAACGTATTGCAGCTCAGGTCCGTGTTGTTGAACACAAACTGCGTAAAAGTTCCTCTTTCGACAATTGCAGAAATCTTAAGCTGCACTTCGACATATAAAAGTAGACAAATGTAATTACTAGATGTTTGGAACCACATTTTCCATACAATTAGGTCCCGACTCCTACCATAGAGAAAATAAAGCCACACTCTTTTTTCTACATGTTTCTAGAAGACCGCACATGTTATTTAGAATAATGCTCCATTTAGAACAATGCTCTCACAAAATATTTGTACACGAACAGGGAGCACAGATGACGCCTTTACCACTCTCTACCGCTTTTGCTGAACATTGCCTTCTATTTCCACATACCAATCGTAGTAAGGCTTTCGAACGGTTATAATACCGTAAAACTATTGTGACTGGGAGCATTTAACCAGCACAATCCATTATCTATCGAAAACAATTTAAGCACTTTGTATTCGTGGCCAGAAAATTCATTATTTACACTTGACTGGTATAAATGTTGGTAAACGTAGGCCCTTTCAGTAATAATAGTAGGTGTCATAAATTGCGCAGAAAGAGAAATTTCTAATTAGTACGTATACAAAAACACAGACAAATTAATTAAGTATCCGGTAAATAATAATTCGTTTATTTAATGAACACAGATAAAGAATAAAATTTTAAGTCACATAAATTATTAATTTACTCAATAACAAGGAAGTGAACGTGACTGTAGGTTTTATGTATCTGCTCAAATTATCGGTTTGGTTCCACGAATATTAATTTAGAAAAAGAATATTAAAATTAGTCGTATTACAGAAAATTTTAATTCTGCAGAAAGCAGTAACACATCAACGTCATTCGTTAATTATAAATTTCAGTGTTTCCCCACGAAATGATTGTAACTAAAAATAATATACCGTTGAGCTCATAAGTATGGGTATACCGTAACTAAAAAGTTCGTAACTTTACTTGAAAAAAAGTACCCTTATGTTTAATTGATTGTACTTAAAGTTAATAACGAAAAATAAATGCGCGTAGCACGAAGTCTCTATTGTAAATAAAAGGTAAATATTTATCAATATACAAAACAGCATTTCCATTCAAGTTCTTTAATACAGACACCGAAATGCGAATACAGAAGTTTCGTCACCAAAACTAATTAGAAATTTAACGACACAAAAGCCACAGCTATATTTTGTCAAGGTGAACTGACACTTAAAGCAAATAAGTAAATAATGGCCTACAATTATTAAATACAGATTATACACACTATCTGTAAGTATAGAATACGAGAGTAAGTAAATTTTGCATGTAGAAGTGGTTCGTTTAACAAATATCGGTATTTTAAATAACACTCAAGTGCCACGAACAACAAGATAGTTCACCTAAAATAACATTTAATATACAAGCTACACAATGTTCACTGGTTCAAACCGTAAGTAAATTGCCTCAACAATCGGCAGGTTAACCTTCTACAGCCTGTCTTCGTGTAGACATGTAGATGATAAAGTTAACATTTGCAGTTAGTAATCGTAAACGTAGCCAGATGGTAACCACGTAATTTCAGTGACAATTTATTCTTCAAGGGTATCATACTACGATATCACCATAATGATATCATCAGTGGTGCAGAAAATGGACATAAAATGTTAAAGAAAGACCACGTTATTCGACGAGACAAGCTTGTTGAGAAAAAAATGGATAGAAATAATTTTTTCAATAAATTAGTGCCATGGACTATAACCTCATTTAATTATGGTTGTTTTATTAATATTAAACGTAAAAAAGTCCTGGCACGTGTTTTTCAAGAGTTAACTATTCATAAAAATAAATCAAAAATAACATTAAACTTTGTGCGTTGTACGTTTTACACAGCTGCTCCTCGCTAGAGCTAGTCTTTGTATCAACATATCTTCACCAAATCGTTTGTTGAGATTGGATTTTACAGTTTTTACATATCGAATGTCATCATTTGAAAAATCTGGAACACTGGAACTGTGGCAGGATCTGTAATAAACAAAATACACCCACGTACCACACAAAATTAAAACAAAACCCGTTTCGATAGCTACTCTATCATCATCAGCAGTCGACTAGAGCGGACTAAAGGTAATTTCTAACATATAACGCTTTGTTGCTAATTTGGTGAAAGTGAAAGTGAAAGTTATGAAAGTTTAATGAGATTTGAGTAGTCTAAAGGTCCTTGATCATCATTATTCATTAGAATTTGTTTATTTTTGAAGACCTCTAAACTTTCATAACAATCAAGTTCGTGCTTATTACTATGTCTACTACATGATTTTTATCAAACATATGTAGGGCTACTTGTCCCAACGTTTGTATTTTATATGAGCTAAATGTTCTTTAAAGCGAATTTTGATAGGCCGTTTAGTTTGACCTACATATATTTGTTCACAATTTTTACAATTAATCTTATAAATTCCCGGCCTATCTTGCTTATCCACTTTATTTTTTGGGTTGCCTAAAAGAGTTTTCAAACTATTATCTAAAGTGGCGACTGTTTTAAAATTAATTAAAGATTATTAAATTTGAAAACGGTCACTACTTCAGATAATAGGTTGCAAACTTTTTTAGGCAATCCAAAAGATAAAGTAGATAAGCAAGATAAGTCGGGAACTTATAAGATTAATTGTAAAAATTGTAAACAAATATATGTGGGGCAAACTAGACCTATCAAACCTCGCTTTAAAGAACATTTAGCTCATATAAAATACAAACTTTGGGCCAAGTCTGCCGTAGCCCTACATATGTTTGATAAAAATCATGTAGTAGATGAGGTATCATTAATCAAACATGTTAGTAATAAGCACAAACTTGATTGTTATGAAAGTTTAGAGATCTTCAAAAATAAACAGATTCTATTGAGTAATGATGATCAAGGACCTTTACGGTACTCAGAACTCATTAAACTTTCATCACTTTCACTTTCACCAGATTAGCAACGAAGCGTTACTCGCTGGTGGTATACGTGTTAGAAAATTTCTTTAGTCCGCCCTAGTCGACCGCTGATGATGATAGAGTAGCTATCGAAACGCGTTCGGTGTTTTTTAGTTTTGTGTGGTACGTGGGTGTATTTTGTTTGTGAATGTAATCATCTTTATTTCTCTGTTTTATTACCGTTTTCTACGAGGTGTGCGTAGATACACTCTATAACTTTTTGTATAGTATAGTCTGGTCGACCAACTCTCCTCTTCCCTGTCGTTTTCGGCTTCGAAAATTGATTTTAGAGCATAGACTGTAATATTTTGCTTCAGCAAAATAATTTTTACTTGTGAAGGAACAGTTCAATTTTATTTCCCCATTTATTACGTCGGTACTGAACTGCGTCTAGTACAGCTGTGTACAGGCTGTCCCAAATTCGAGGGCAAGCATGGGGATTTCGCTTATTATAAGATATAGGATATAGGTTTAAATTCGGCACTTTTGCTAAATTCGATGCCGAGTAATAATTTGAAAAGAAATTTGATCTAACTCGAATGGATTTGGTTTTATGCTCAAAAAACAAAAAAATTCGATTTTCGTTTTTCGCGTTTGGCCACCTTATTAGGAATTTTTAAAATTCGATTAAACATTATTAAGGCACCTTTTTACGCACAATACTGATACGGTATTAAAAATATTATGTGACGTTTCGTTTATTCTGAACCATCATCAGGTTTATTTTTTCTTATGGGGGTTAAGATATATTTTTAAGTCGTTGGATGGAGAATGTTATGCTGATTTTAGCAATATATAACACTTTATGGTTTGATCGACTGCAAACTAAAATAATAAGAAAAATACGAAGAACAAGATTCCGCCTTCTTGGATCCAGCAAGGAATAATTACAGTAGTTCTACTTATTTAATTTGTTAAACTCGTTAGAACATCCAAAAAAATATAAAAACATTTAAACAATTTAAAAAAAAACATTAACAAACAACTCAAACAGGTATGTTCTCTGTAACACGGTCATAATAGCGACAACGCAAATTTATCGATAGGTAACAACAAAATAATTACACAGACAAACAAATAAAAATTGTTATAATAAATGTTCGAACAAGTTTCCTCCTTCTTGAATACAGTAACGAATTCTTCTTCTACAATTGTTTACGCTTCTTTGAATGGTTCGCCTGGGAATTTGACGAAGTTCATTAACATCCCTATTCTGGAGTTCTTCTATATTTTGCGGTGGCGTTTTATAAATCATATTTTTTAAATAGCCCCAGAGGAAGTAATCTAAAGGGGTTAAATCTGGACTTCTTGCTGGCCACCTAGGTGGTCCCCTATTTCCCATCCATTTATCAGGAAATTAGCCGTTAAGATATTCACTTATTATCGCAGCATTATGAGGAGGAGCTCCGTCCATTTGCCACCAGAGAGTCCAAAAGGTCTGATATTTCGTGTGCTAGAAATGCGAGGTAGCGTTGAGACGTTAGGATACCTTCGTAAATAATTGGCCCAAGGAGCCTATCCTTCCAGATTCCAACCCACACATTAAAGGACCGGTGGCCTTGTCCTCGCATTTGCCTGGTAATTCGTGGATTATCAACGGACCAGTAGTGCTCGTTATTACGATTAAACATTCCATTAGTGGAAAAATTGCACTCATCCGTCCAAATTATTTGATTGAGAAAGTTGAAATTTTCCAGCATTTTGGTATTAAGTTGGTTACAAGAATCCAACCGTCTCATATCGTCCCCAGGCCGAAGAGTTTGATTAACGTGTAACTTAAATGGTTTATAACGGTGTTGCTTTAACACTCGCCAAACTGTCGTTTTTGGCACTTCAATAGTTTGCTCTATTTCTCTGGTAGACGTTGAAGGATTTTCTAGAACCTAAGATGGATAACATAAAGTCATAACTCTCCAAAAAAAATTTCTGCTGAAATTAGCAGTGAAGTGAGTGGAAATTCTTATAATTAGTATAATACTAACAAATAGTACCTGATGTAATATTTCTTCTTCGGCATCTCTGTCTTGTCTGCTACCATATGCATTTCGAGGTATCTGAAAACATCCAAATTCTCGCAAATTTTGGTCTAATTTAAAAAAATTTCTCTGGTTTGGTTGCTGCCTCTCCAGATATTCCTCTAAATATCTTTGTTCTGCTCTGACACTATTTTTATTGCAGCTATAAAATATCCTTATCATGTCTCGTTTTTCTGAATTTGAAAACATTCTAAAGAAACATTTGCAAATTTTAAAGCACTAACACGAAGGATCTTGGAGTTATTACCCTTTTTACAATTAGAAAATGACATGACAAAAGCCAACTCCTGAGTTTTGTTTGAATCATGGGTATCGTGATAATGTAATATTTAGTTTTTAATTTAAGAGTATTTTAGTTCGCAGTCGATCAAACCATGAAGTGTTATATATTGCTAAAATCAGCATAACATTCTCCATCCAACGACATAAAAATATATCTTAACCCCGATAAGAAAAAATAAACCTGATGATGGTTCAGAATAAACGAAACGTCACATAATATTTTTAATACCGTATTAGTATTGTGCGTAAAAAGGTGCCTTAATAATGTTTAATCGAATTTTGAAAATTCCTAATAAGGTGGCCAAACGCGAAAAACGAAAATCGAAATTTTTAGTTTTTTGAGCATAAAACCAAATCCATTCGAGTTAGTTCAAATTTCTTTTCAGATTATTACTCGGCATCGAATTTAGCAAAAGTGCCGAATTTAAACCTATATCCTATCTCCTATAATAAGCGAGATCCCCATGCTTGCCCTCGAATTTGGGACAGCCTGTACATACGGAATTACTCAACTATTTTCTGTTGAAGATTAATCAGTTTTGCAGTGATATCCTCACCATATAAAAAACATTTTTGTGCAAGTTCTCATCAATTACATTTCACGTTCTTGAGGAGTTTGGTGGTTCGGGAACAAAATGTCGTCCTCCGTGACATGAAACTTCTATTATGAACGCTAACTTGATGGAAGGGTTGAAGCACAAAAATTTCTTTGGCGGCACGTTTCACTCTCATGACAATAAGTGGTCATGTACCTCGTGGTATAAGTCTTCATCTGAAGCCCTACAACATATAAAAGCAAACTTCCGGAGGAATAGTCATTTCACACTGGTTATTCACGTTTCACTACATATTGACCGATGTGAAGGCTGGCGGAAGTGGCGGTGGGGCTATCTCCTCCAACGTGCTCTCATCATATATCACTCAAGAATCAAGATAATATTACTTAAATAGCACATTACAAGGTGATCAAAGCTGAAAGGCTTGAACTAATTATTTGAGATCAGAGCTTTACATTTTGTGCAGTCATTCACCTAAAGTAAATATTCGAATGATAACGATAACTAATGAACCAACCTGGAATAGCTATTTATGGTATAAGTGAATAGGCAAATTTTATCCACGCAAAAAGGTTTAGATAACGTTTTTGAGTAGATAAAATTTCTTTATGCATAAATGTTATCATACTATTACTATTGCTATAAACATTTGGGAAAGGAAGGTGGGGTGCATCAGTGGAAGTTAAGTGGACTCTACTTTCGTCAGGATCAAGTTCCAGATCTTTCACTTTCATGTGAATTTACATCTGCTAAAATTCCTCTTCATATGGATATTTTTTGAGCAATTGATTCGTCGATATAGTGTTCTGCCGCTGTAGAAGACTTCCAGCCCCAGTGCCTTTTAAGAGTTAATAAGTCCAGTAAGAGAGAAAAAATTGTCTGTGTGGTACATTTTGTAGTCGTAAATTTTTGTACTACTTGTAAATCTTTATTAAATTAACTTGACTGTCTTCACTGATAATTGTAAATATACGTTTCTTATTCGTTTTAGTGCCCGGCAGCGAAATTATTAGAACAGACTCCTCATCAATATCATTAACTCGAATTGTGTGTCAATTCTACATCCTCCAGCTACACCCATAAATAATACAATCTATAATAGCAAAAAATAAGGAATATGTATGTGAATACTGTTAAACATAAGTATATTTGAATAAAAAAAGAACCTTTCGTGTATTAATGAGAAATGTAAAAAATATCAATTATGTTTAATCTAAATCAATTGTGTGATTTTTGATGTGTACAGGGTTAATAATAATATACCAAGTGTGAATGGTGTTACATGTAGATGTAGATGTAGAATTACAAGACATAAACTTAATGAAAAGGATTCATAAATGTTTAGAAGTAGATGGTGCTAATTTTGAGCACTTATTATAAAACTTTATTTGTTTAACATTACATTTAGTTATTTTTGTTTGTAAGTTATCTAATTAAGTTAATACAAAATACCTAGTCAACGTTTTTAATGATGTCCACAATTAATAATCCTGTCAGACTATTGGTTACTTTTCAGAATTAAGAACTTATGAAAAAATAACAAAACATCACCTTAAATAATGGAAATCATGGTCTACCCTTTACTAATGTTGAAATAACTAAGTGTTGTTACGTTTTAACTAAGATAATGAAATATCTCAAATGTGGTTGGATTTAGGTATAGGGAACACTGATACCAAACGTATTGGCTTAAAAAATACAGCAGAAAATGTAATAAAATACAGGGTATTCTATTTAAAGTAAGCAACTTATAAATTGTGCATGTTGGCGGCTAAGCTTAAAACACCCTGTATGAAATATCAATGAGATGGATATATGTAGTTAACGGGTAAGCGCTTGTTGTTTATTGGTTACAATTTCACGTCACTAGCTTCGTTATTCAATGTGGACTAGGATTTTTTCAAAATTTTAAAAAAAATCGAAATATCTCAAAAATACTTCATTTTTGGTATAGCACATTGAGCACAAATTTTATCTAGAATTTCATGTAGAATTCGAAAATAAAATAAAAAAATATTAGGTTCCATTTAAAATAACAAAGTTGACATCTACTTCCGGTATAACCGGAAGTGCCACATTAAGGACAATATTATATTTGAACTCAGCGTCATCTAAAACCTACAGCTTCGTAATTTCAGGTTTTTAACATAACTGTATCCGCCATTACTTTAATCAAAACCCTTCGCCCCACACCCTGTACATAAATACTGTAATAAGTTTTTCAAACTTTAACATAGCACCCCCGCTAAATCAGAATTTAATTACTGTGACATTTATTAGGAATTAGGTACATCTGCTAATTATACTCCAGTTACATTATATAATTCACATTAAACCAATTATCTACTGATCACGCTTCGATTTCCAGTGAGCTAAAGTATTTTCGCATAATACCGTAATTACCGAACTATTACAAAGGGAGAATCACCAAAGGAATTTTCACTAAAGCTTAAAAATTGTTTGAACAACGAAAATGTAATGAATTAGTTACATCTCCTTTGGGCAGTCGTAAATTTTGATCTTTAGCCTAAAGCCGTTAGTTAAAATTATGGTACATCTCCATTTCCCCCCCTGACATTTTTTGACGGATTCGTAGTTGCTGATTCTGTAGACAAAGTCAATGATTTTTTGTGGATTTAGTTGTATAAAACTCGTGTTTCAATGGTTCTGGAAAAGATATGCCCCTCAACTCTTCTTCATACGCTATGAAACCAATCCATTTTCGGCGCAAGCTCCTAGTATCGATCTCAATAAGGCGACTGGCTCACACCGTAATCCAGCTATTGTCTTAAAAAAATTCTCCCCAAACCAGTACCTATCTAAGATCTATTCGATCTTTATGTCTTCTAGAGAATTTTCTTCGACATGGAAGTTAGTAAACGTTCACCTATTCCTAAAGAAACACGATAAAACGGATCCATCGAACTGCCGACCAATTTCCATCACTTCCATTTTGTCTAAAATCCTGGAAGACCACCAATTAGCAACTGCTTTCGTTCCTTGAAACTAACAAACTCCTTAGCGACCACCAATGTGGGTTTAGGCAGAGTCGTTAAACATGTGATCTTCCTTCATATGTGACACAAGTTAGGAACAATACTTCAGAAAAATCCAGTGAAACAGTTTTAGTCGCTTTAGATGTTTCAAAGACATTTAACCAAGTTTGGCATAAGTGGTTACTTGTCCAACTCACCTCGTTTGGGTTAAATGATACACTCATCAACTGGGGTTCTAGTTTCTTTCATAAAAGACGAATACGTGTTGTAGTTGATGGCTTTTTTCAAAAGAAGTTAGCATTAACGCAGGAGTGCCACAGCGATCAGTGATAGCGCCCAAACATTTTCTGTTATACATAAACGACCTCATTTCTTCCCCGATCCATTGCTTTGCTGACGACAGCACTCTTCATTGTAGTCCTTCTCAGTCTACCCATAATGGTAATACATCTTCTATGTCAAATCACCAAATTAAAGCTGAAATGGCAAATTCATTCAACAAAGTCATTCAATGTATTCTCGAATGGGGAAGCACTAATAAAGTTTTCAGGCTATATTACACTGTTGATGATGATTTAATCTTCAAATCTATCATAGGTTGACCATCTTCTGTAGGTTACTAAAACAGCTGCTCATAAAATAGGCTTTTTGTACAGATCTAAGTAGTACTTTACCTCCCAACAACTCTTCCTGCTGTAAGGCCCAAATTTGACCTTATCTAGAATACTCTGGGATGGTGCTCCGCAATACGCTCTCGATATCGTGGATCGTATTCAAAAGAGCGATTAGGCTTATATGACCCGTTCTTAACTTCTGACGTAGTCCCTTGAGAATAGAAGAGTCGTTTCTGTTCTTTCTTTGAATTATCGGTATTACAATAACTATTGGGCTAGTCAATTACATTCTTTGGCACCATTTCGGGCTACCTTTGCTAGGGACACTAGGTTTGCTTATTCACATCATCAGTATACAGTACAAATCTCCACTTGTCGTACCAAACCGGTGCAATCCACATTCTTCTAAGCGGCTTTATAACTTTGGAATGAACTCCCTAGTTCCTGTATTCCTCCCACTTGTGATATGAAAGAATCTAAGGTAGGCATCTCTTGGCAATTCAGTAATCCTCTATCCATCCTGCATAAGTGAAATCACGTTAAAGCCTTTCTCTTTTAGTTTGTGTAAATTAACGCTTTTACTTTAATGATCCGTGTAATGTGTAATTCTATATGCCTTACATTCTTATCCCTTTTTCTTTGACACACGTACCACAGTTAACACGCCTATAACATAGAGCGTCGCTAAGTTCACCGCCCACGCTCAGAAAAACTGAACACAATTTTACCTTCCATCCAAAATGCCATGTGTTAGAACGGCAAAAGTGTATAATCTCAGGAGCAACACTAATATAAAAATTAATCCATTCTTTAAAGTTACCCTCTTTACCGATTATGGTTTTGGATATTTTCATATGTTCCAATACAAAAGTAGAATTTACTCCTCAGCACCGTAACGCTAATTTCCCATCGTGCTTTGCTACTGGACTACAAATTGCATTTCAGAGAAAATAATGAATTTCTAGTTATTCACCTATCATCAACTTATTGAAGCTTAAAATATCTAGTGTGGGACACCACATGACCTTCAAACCTACAAAATGGAAATTATATGAAATAAAATAATTTTTAATAACATTTTTTTACCGTCCAACCTACACATACATATGTAGATATAGAAGGTTATGCAATTGACTTCTTTTTATCTATCACTAAATCGACTTATCAACTCATTTTACAACTTTTGGCCAAGTTTCGCCAAGATCAACAATAATATCTGGATTTGTGTGTGTGTGTGTGTGTGTGTGTGTGTGTGTGTGTGTGTGTGTGTGTGAGCGTGCGTGCGTGCGTGTGCGCGCGTGTACGTATGCGCGTGCAAGTGCGGGTACGGGTGCGGCTGTGGGTGTGGATGTGCGTGTGCGTGTGCGTGTCTGTGTGTATGGATGTATGTTAGTATCCACGACTACTCGAGAACGAAAATTCCTACGTACTCAAGCTTTTGTATTTAGCTTGTTTCCATTTGGCTTAAGCGTGATTTGATTATGGGAACAATCGAGCGCCGGAGAGGTGGGGTTTATTAAGCGGAGTCTCTGGTTTTTAGCAAATATTTCTGAAACGTGCATAGACCTTGAACATATCGATTATTTATGTTCTAAACAACTTTTGGGTATTATTATAATTTTTTGTTATGAACGAATAAGTTCAAAGGTAAATATGTAATTAAAAATTATTATTAATTTTATTAAATACATAAATAAAAAGTTTACCTCGAGTAGGATTTGAACCTACGACCGGTACTTTGCTAGAGTACCGCGCTAACTAACTGCGCACTCAAGGTTCAAGCTCCAATCGATGCAAATTTTGTCTTTATGTATGTAGAACTGATGTAAATTCTAAATATAATGAGATTACAATCAAATTACTTATATTAATGGAATGTGAGCCTGCAATATCGCAAGGATTCCCACATACCAAAGCAACTTGACTAATATTAAATTATTATAAGTTTTTGTTATGAACGAATAAGTTCAAAGGTAAATATGTAATTAAAAATTATTATTAATTTTATTAAATACATAAATAAAAAGTTAACCTCGAGTTCTATATACAATATTTAGAATTTACATCAGTTCTACATACATAAAGACAAAATTTGCATCGATTGGGGCTTGAACCTTGGTGGCGCAGTTGGTTAGCGCGGTACTCTAGCAAAGTACAGGTCGTAGGTTCAAATACTACTCGAGGTAAACTTTTTATTTATGTATTTAATATAATTAATAATAATTTTTAACTTTTGGGTATGACGCGTAATTTAGCGGCAAATAGATTCCTAAGGTTGAATTTCAGTGTTCAAATTTTTCCAATATCTGAATAACGATTAATTTTATAAGAAAAATTGTAGACGTATCTTTTAAAGAAAATTAATTTTTACATAACTTTTCTTTATAAAGTCCAATAATTAATTAAATGTGAATAAAAATGCTTTTACCGCATTATCGATATCTTATAGAATGGCGGCTTTGGAATTTTTTTAAGTTAACATGTACATATTAAGCATGAAGTTTTGAACATCATTCTGACAGATTATTTCGTTGTTTTTGCAATGTTGTCCCAAAAAAGAGGTTGCATAGTTACCCTAAAAAAATTTTAATTCAAATTATTTCATTTCTTTTAATTTTTTAAGTTATCATCTCGATGTATATTAACCTCCATCAGACATGAAGTTTTAAACGTCTGTTATTACAATGTTGCATATTTTATTTATTTATCCTAAAAAATGTTTTTAAAATTATTTCATTTCTTTTAATTTCCATTTTGTGGGTTGGAAGGTAATGTGGTGAACCACATCAGATATTTTAGTATACTTATACAACCTATTATTTGAAAGGTTCATTACGAAAATAGGCAATATTGTAAACTCAAAAATTATAATCTGTGTCAAACAGACGTTTAAAACTTCAAGACATAGAGAGGTTAATAGACATATAAATACTAACCTAAATTAAAAGAAATGAAATAATTTTAATTTCAATTTTCTTAGGATAACAATGCAACCTCTAGTTTATACGTTCATGATGAAAACAGGCAACATTGTAGAAACAAAAACAACAATCTATTACTTCTATAAAAATATCGATAACACTGCTTCAACATTTTCAATCACATTTATTTAATCTTTACCTTCCAACCTACATATACATATGTAGGTATTGAAGGTTAAGCCAAATGAAAACAACACCCGCGCACACGCACACACGCGCACACGGGCACACCTACACACCGCACATTCACACACCCGCACACCCGCACACCCGCACACCCGCACACTTGCACACCCGCACACCCGCCCACCAGCGCACACGCACGCCCCCTCAGCTGCACACCCGCACACCCGCACACACGCACACCCGTACACCCATACACCCGCACAACCGCACACACATACACAGACACACATACACACACACGCACACACACACGCGCACACGCACACACACGCACGCGCACACACACGCACGCACACACGCACACACGCACACACGCACACGCGCACACCCGCACACACGTACACCCGCACACTGGCACACCGCACACGCACCAACCTGCACACCGCACATCTCACCTGCACACCAGCACACCTGCACACACTCTACCCGCACACCGCACACACCACACACACAGACAACACACACACACACACACACACACACACACACACACCACACATCACACACACACACACGCACACACACCTGCACCACACACGCACACACCCACACACACACACGCGCACGCACACAGCACACACGCACACACACACACACGCGCACACGACACACACGCGCCGTCCACCACCACACACCGCACGCACGCACACGCGCACACGCACACACGCACGGCACGACACACACGCACAGCGCACACACACACAGCACACACGCATAGCACACACGCACACACGCACACACGCCACACGCACACGCACACACGACACACGACACACACACACGCAACACGCACACACACCCGCACGCTGGCACACCCACCGCACACCGAGCCAGCACACCGCACATCGCATACCCGCACACCGTCACACCCGCACACCCGCACATACACACACAGACATGCACACATACACACATACACACACACACACACACACACACACACACACACACACATACACACACACGCCCACGCGCACACTTGCACACACACACCACACACCACACGCACACACACGCACACCGTACACACGCACACACGCACACACGCACACATGCACTCACGCACACGCGCGCACACACCCACACTCACGTGCGCGCACGCACGCACACGCACACACGCACACACGCACACACGCACACACGCACACACGCACACACGCACACACACACACACACACACGCACACACGCACACACGCACACACGCACACACGCACACACGCACACGTGCACTCACGCACACCCGCGCACACACCCAAACATTCGCGCGCGCACGCACGCACACACGCATACACGCACACACGCACACGCGCACACACGCACACACGCACACATGCACACACGCACACACGCACGCACACACACACACACACACACGCGCACACACACACACACACACACACACACACACACACACACACACACACACTCACATACACACTCACACACACACAAAAACATTAATTTTACGATGTGTTGATATGTTTGAGCAGTAGTATTATTTTTAATGCTGTAAAGTGATTTAGTATTTTGGATCATGGGCATGGAATATCCTTATCAGAGAAAACCTTTCATTCACAAAGTACTTAATCTAATTTGAAAAGAAATGTGCTATGTAATAAACATTGACCTTAAATAAGAATAAGTATAAAACACAATAGTATTAAATCTATAAATAAGCTTTTGCTTGTTACATTTTATGTCATCATTAAAGTTTATTGCTTTACTATAAAAGCTTAACCAAATTTATTTAAATCGCTCTACGTTCAGTTTACTTGTCTAGACCAAAGCTTCAGTGGAGCTTTTCTAATCCTTCTACAAGATACACATTTTCATATTTTACACAAAACGCTAAATGTTTTTTTACTAAACGTTTTAAAACACATAAGTAGATTACACAGATTTCCGATATAGTAAATTTATTGTAACCAATTCAATTCAAAACTTTGTCGCTTGATTCATTGTTTTTAAAAAATTCTGTTAAATTCAATTTTCAGTGAAACGTTTTTTTGCCAATTGATGATACAAATGAAATGACAAAATCGTTTTTATGTTTAAAAAATAAAGCAGTTCTTTTGATATATTGTACTTATTATAGCTGTAGATTTATGAAATGAAAAATTTCTTAAAGCGTTTGCATATTAGATTTCGTAAGTAAGAGACAACACAATAACAGTGTAATTTTTAAGCGTTGAAATGGAGAAAATGCTTTACATTTTCTTTAGAATTTATATTCAGCGTTTATTCGTACTATCGTTACATACTATACACAACGTTAATGCGTTTTACATGAAAGAACATTTGTTGCATCTTTTTGTAGTCACGTTGGTTATGGCTTGAAATTAAAACTATCGTATTTACTGAATAAAAGGTACTTTATGGAATAGCTATGAATGGAGGTGAAACTCTTCATTTGTGAAAAGACTATTATTATATTCATCAAAGGATTGGAAGGTTAATTTTCAATATTGATTAAGTAACTTCTTTAAAAAAGTGATATGTACAGAAACGATAAACACAGAATACAGTCATCGTCACACTATTTCTCAAACCATGCTTTTTAAGCGAAAAAACCAAAATTTAAACAAAGCCGGTTTAGTATGTCTACCTAATGAATTGCAAGAAAACGCATCTAAAGGGACCCTTCATTTACTCCAAAGTTAATAAAACAGTGTCAGGTAGGTTACAAAAAATTAATACTCGTTGTACGCTAAAAAAAGAATTCAGTACCTATTTAACAAAACGGCATTACGGTGTGAATATTAGAAGCAAGTTTAAAAAGTTAGAAATTGCACTGAAGCTTTAAGAGATTATTATTGTAACTACAATTGCTTTTCCTATAATTTGGCCGCTAGGGTGACTTTCTTGAATTTGGTCGATTGTTTCAATGGCCCATAAATTTTTTCTGTTAATCATTTAACGCGTTGTGGTCACAACAAAAGTAAAGCGAAAGACATGGGATTCTGATCCCTACACTTATGGTAGTTAGTACTTAATGGTTGTATTATAACACTACAACCACTTCTTTTCCACTCAGTAGAAGAATTGAGAGCACACATAGCGTTTCTCTCTTCTTTTATTTTAGTTTTAGTTTAATGATTATTACGTAACATCAATGGTTTTAAAGAATAATGTTACAAAACACGCTATGTATAATTTGATTTCTTAGTCAGGTCCTGACAGACAGGAGAGGTGAACTGAAATTGTGGTTCCTCAAATTCAGGAAAAACACAAGAGAAGTAGTGAATATTCAAATTACAGAGCAATAAAGGAAAGAACTAAAAAGGGATTGATGAAACAAAGGAAAGGTGGGAATAGAATTAAGCAAGAAAGGCAGAAGTAGAATCTGAACTAGTGAA
Source organism: Vesta saturnalis (assembly GCA_036346205.1). Classification (NCBI taxonomy): domain Eukaryota; kingdom Metazoa; phylum Arthropoda; class Insecta; order Coleoptera; family Lampyridae; genus Vesta; species Vesta saturnalis. Next base: position 7,726,902 of record JARFJB010000902.1, on the reverse strand, counting down.
GTGAGTGAACTTTAGAGGTCGTATGATAACAAATGCTAAGTGGAAGGGCAGATAAGGGGAAAACCTATTTTTAAAATATAAATAAAAGACAAGACAGTATTTTAAAATATTTAAAGTCCATCTCTTTTAATTTATAGAAAATAAAGAACAGAACAGTAGTTTTCGAAGGTAGTAGTAGAACCGTTTTTTTAGTAGAAGGAGGAAACAGAGAACAATGAAATGCAGGAAATGTTAGAGGAAATAAAAAATAAACTGGATAGAATGGAGAAAATAATAAATAAGAAACTAGATAGAATCAAGGATGGTAACTTATGAATAGAAACGAAGTTAGAAAGCCTCCAAAAAGAAATGAACAGAATTAGAAAAGAAAATGAACAACTTAAGAAAGAAAACAGCTACCTAAAAATAAGGAATGCACAATACCACAGAGCTTTGGAAGAATTGAATAGGGAAATAAAGAAAAGAAACATAATAATACAAGGCACGGAAGATCATAGAGAGTAGAGCAATCTACAACTACAAGAAAAAATAAAGGTGATTCTGAGGATCACAGTAATAGAAATAGTGATGGAAAAAGAGATAGTAGAGGGGAGAAGACTGGGCCAAAACACCAAAACGGAAGAATTAGACGAGCTTGGAAAATGGACAAAGCCAATCCAAATTCTAAAAGGAGCTAAAAACCTGAAAGGAAGAAGCATATACATAGAGGAAGAGTACTCAAAGGAGACAAAAATACTTAAAAAACAATAAAACACAGAAATAGGAAATAAAAACGAATCGACAGGTATAGGAATCTGGAATATAGGAACTTTAACAGGAAAACAAATAGAAGTAACAGAAGAAATGGACAGAAACAACATACGGATCTTAGTAATCAGTAAAACTAAGAAAAAGTACAAAAGAGGTACATATCTAACAAATAAACAGGGGAATAGGATGCATGGGAAGCTATGAAGAAGGCATCCGAAATAGAAATGGTATAAAAATGATAGACTTCTGTGTAAGGAATGATTCACTAATGGGAAATACGCTATGGGACCAACCATTAGAGGACAAAAAAGTCTAGTAATACACAAGCTTAAAAGAACAGAAAATAAACAAAGATAATGAAAGGAAACAGATGAGGAATTACTAAGAAAAGGGAATCTTCAAGTAAGATGGACGTTAGAGGAAAGATGGCGAATTTTCAAGGAAACGATGAAAAAAGTAGCAGGAGGGACATGTGGGGTACAAAAACGTAACAAGCATACGAGAATGCCAAATTGGTGGCCTGAAGATATAAGAAGCTTGGCAATAGAGAAGAAAACAGCATGGAAACGATACATCCAAACAAAACCAACACCGGATAAGAAGGTATATAAACTGAAAAGAAACACAGAGAAAGAAGCAATTAAAACAGCGAAAAATGAATAACAGAAAGGCACTAAAAACAACCAGAGACAAATACAAACTGATACAAAAGAAATCCTATAAACATGGGAGAACTACTACAAAAACATGTACCACGCGATAACAGAACCAGAAGATAATGGATCTCAGGAACAAGTAAACCAAGAACAAACAATTACAAAGGAGTAAATACAGGAGGCAATACAAACAATTAAAGTTGGCAAAGCTTGTATGGAAGACGGTATCGCAGCGGAGATGATAAAATGGATGGGACAAATAGGAATAGAATAGTTTTGGAACATTTGAAGACTACCATGGGATGAGAAGAAAATTCCAAGCGAGTGAGTAAACAATCTAATAATACCAATACACAAGAAACGTCTACAGATGCAGTGTGATGACTATAGACCAATATGCCTAGCACAAACTAGTTACAAAGTATACACAAAAATCCTAGAAAAAAGGCTAAGACATCCAATTGAAACAAATCTGGGGGAAGAAGAAGTAGCTTTCAGACCACATAGGCAAACAAACGATAACATTTACACAATTAAAGGATAATTGAAAGAAAAGTAGAAGAAGGAGAAGAGCTATACCTTACATTTATAGATCAGAAAGCCGCTTTTGACACAGTTGATAGAAGGGAAATTTAGAAGATACTAAGAGAAATGAAAGTAGAAAACAATTTGATAAATGCAATAAAAAGTACATAAAAACAGTCAAAGCGAAGATACAATTGGCAGGGCAAAGATCATATGAGTCTCTAATAAATAAAGGAATCAAGCTAGGTGATAGTTTAAGCCCCTTATTATTCATAGTTAAAATGGAAAAGATTACCAAAAGAATAAAAGTAAAGCACAAGCAGTTGGATATCGTAATTGGACATAACGACGTAGTACCAATTAAACTAAGCAGCATGTTATATGCTGATGACGTCATTCTATTGTCTACTACCAAGAATAAAATACAAAAACTAGTTAACGTTTGGATACAGAAGATAGAAACTATGAAAATGGAAGTAAACATAAATAAAGCTAAGACTATGATTGTGAATGAAAAACAAAAAGAAGACCGAGGGGGAAAGGACATAAATAAAAACAGGAATTTGGAGAGAATATCAACTTATGAATTCTTAGTGTGCTAACGGAAGATGGAAAAATAGATACGGAACCAGCAAATAGCGCACCAAAATCGACAAGAGTCTACTACAGCATAAATAAAACAATACTAGGCCACAAAGACATCGACATGGAAGTGAAAAATAAGATACATGATATGATAACATCACCAACAACACGCCTGTGAAAGTTGGACACTCTGGAAAAAAGACGAAGCCAAGATAAACGCTGTGGAAATGAAACAGGAAAATGGTAGGAAAACCCAAATGGGATAGGGTAAAAAACGAAGACAGAAACAACCCAACAAAAACCAATAATGGAAAAGATAAGAAAGAAAATTGGTACGCGCACATACTAAGAATGGAGCCAAACAGAATTCCAAGAAGAGTAGTGGAAGCGAGAAAACCAACAAAGAGACCTAGAAGAAAGTGGATGGAACCAATCGAAGAAATAAGATTAGAAAGGGGAGTAACAACAGAAGAATTGGAAATAATAGAAAATATGGAAACATTGGATTGGGAACTAGTGCATCACCATACGACGCACAAAAGGGATTAAGGATTAGAGAAGAAGAAGAAGTCTGGTTAGTTTTTGTTATAGTTAATTGTTTGAAGGTAAGATTTGATAGAAATACAAATTAGTATAAAAGTACTGGACGAAAGAATGTTTGCAATCACTGAACTAAATAATTTAGATTCAGAAGCAGAGGAAGCTAATCTGAATGTAAAAGTAGAATTAGTGGATAAAATAAGCTTTCAATATCACAGGATCAGATGTCACTGTAACATGTTGAGTAATCAAGGTGAAAGATCCAAAAAATCAAAATCCGTAAGCAAGTTGACGATTCCCAAGATCAGATTCAAGCAGTTTGGGGGCAATATGAAACAATGGCTCGTATGATGGAATTATTTTAGAAGACTTGATGAAGATGCTGGTATAGAAGAGGAACATAAACTGTAATACTTAATCCAGCTTCCCGAGCTAGACGCTTCGTCGAAAGTTACTCTGCTACCAAAGGGAACTATGAGAGGGCAATTGATAATTTAAAGCAGAAGTTTGGAAGATAATGTACTGATAGGATAACTTCTCAAGCTAGTTTTAACAAATCTTAATGCTAAAAATGGGTTATCAATTTTTTTGTCAAAATTTGCACCGATCCGAAGAGACCAACTAGTACTGTCACGTGGTCGAATTTGACGTAAATGTTTTGTTGAATATTAATATATTTATATATCATATGTAGAATTTCAATAAAATGTTAGCTTTACGTGTACACTATCTTAAAACGTTGCTATTTTAATTTCGTTAAAAGGAAATGCAAGCGTTTCCAGAATAAAATTATTTTGTTGTTGTAAAGAAGTGAAGAAACATCATACTAAGTGTTATCGCGCTAAATACTCTAATCTTGCAAAGAGATTAATGGGTTCCACGTATTTACTGGCGTATTAGTTTGCTTTTAAGTAGTATTGTTGGAGTAAAGCCCATTGAATATTTAGTTGAACCATCTTGAGTGTGTTATTTGAGTAAAAGAAAAGTTGTTATTTCGATTCTAAGTATTTTCTCGTGAGAAGTACCCGGTTTGTTTTTTAGTATGGAACATTTTTTAGAGTGGCAGTTAAAAAATAACTTGATTTTGGCTGGATAAGGGGATTTTGTTTTTTTATTCTTTTACGGTTGGTGTTCGAAATGTATTACCGATACACATGCGACACCTTTTCAATATGGAGTTAACAGATTTCCTAATTTTGCGCCCATCTAATCTGTTAAACGCATTAATAACAGCTTCCTGTAGCTCCTTCTGGGTTGCATATTATCGCACATATACGAGATCTCTTATTACTCAAAATACAAAAAGTTTAAAGGTGAAAAAGTTGGACAAATTTCATCTAAATATATTTTAACTTGCGCCTAATAGTGGGGACACCGCTGTCTTGATACCACTGTATGTTTGGACGGGTTTGTAAATGTAATTCATCTAGGATCTTGTTAAAATGTTCCCTAATAAATTGCAAATTCGATTTCTAGTTAAAGTCCGATTAGAAATAAATGACCCAACAAGCTGTGAACCAATAACACCGCACCATAAATTGAAGCCAAACTTAATCTGAGGTCGTCTTTCTTGTAAACGGTGGGGATTTACTTGGGCCCACAGGTGTTCATTATGGCGATTGTAAAATGTTTTTCGTCGGTCCATAATCCGGAAAGATGTTATTTTCATGGCACAAGTTTATGAACCAATTACAAAAATTTAACCTTTTTTCATCATCACCAGGGTGCAAAGTTTCTCCAACTGGATTTATGTTTTGCTGAAGTTCTCACTACTGTACGTCGTGAGATTGCAGCGGCTTGTGCAATTTTCCGTGTTAATGTAGGTGGATTAACAACAGCTAGAACATTTATCTGCACGTTTTCATAAATATTACCCCTATTTCTGGGCTGCACAAAACCCCCAAACTCTTCAAGGTACTTCTGTATTGAACTCCATGTTTCAGACTCTAAATGGGACTGTGATAATCTAAGTTATACGTAAATGACACTCAACCTTCCCCATAATTATATACTTGAATTAACAAAAATACAAATGGAGACTTGTTTCGACAAGAAATGTCATCTTCAGACCTTAAACTATATTAAACTGGAACATCTTATGCGAAAAACCTAACGAATACTTACAAGTACTTATGTATAACGAAATATAACGCTACATGTGCATAGTTAAACCGCCTAAGGCGTACATTTATGAATATCAAGAAATGTTTTGACCCACATATCATGAATCAAATTCAAGATTCCCTTTTACCTAAGGTTCCATCAAAGGGAAATCTTACGATTAAGTAAATTGAACAAGATAATGTATTGACAAGATTAAACCAAAGAGGCCTAGAAGAGGAAACTCTTGGGAACTTTTGCATTAAAATTAAAATTTAAAAAGGTTAATCTACCTTCCTGTAATGAGAAAAACATCGTCATTTCTTTAAAAAACTCGTACTATTATATTCACCTAGTTGTATATAACATTAAATACCCTTACGGGAAAAATGTAAAAATTCAGACCCATGTTGAATTATGGGAATGACGTAGGTGCTTAAGCTGTCATTCAATTAAATAAAGTTTAACAATTTAATAATTAATGACTAATGTAAATGGATCAACGCATGTTGTTAACTTCTATTGAGGTTACATACCAAAAATTTTTGAACAATTAATTAAAAACATCCATTGTGCTGTAAGAAAATTTTTTTAAACAACCTAAAAATCTACAGATGTTCAAATTACTTACGGGAAAAAATTTAATAATTAAATTACAGAAAGAAAACCACGAGCTGCACAAGTAGCTGTTGGTAAAGAGAGAAGTTAGCCACAAGTGATGCCAATATATCCTAATCTTATCAATTAATTCAAAAAGATGAATTCTTTATTGAAATTGAGTACTTCATTAAGGTTTTTGGGAAGTGTGGTTGTTCTTTTTTAATCCAATTGATATGTTCAGCAAACCTATTCCTAAAAGAGCGTCCCGTTTGACCTATATAATTGCAATTACAAGAATTACATTGTAATTTGTAAATGCCCGATTGAGATAACCTATCAATCTGGTTTTTAGTTTTCATTAAGGACGATTTGAGACTTAGATTATTGCCAAAGGAAATGTTTATGTTATATTGCTTAAACATTTTAACGAATTGAAAAGAGGAATGACCAATATATGGAAGAGATTTGAATTGTGATTGTTCTTCTGTAATGTTATCTAATGATACGAGAAAGATGTACTGTTTTATGAAAGAAATTTTGAATAAGTTCTTTAGGATATCCATTGTTCTGAGCGATCTGAAAAATAGTGTTAACTTCTGTTTCAAAATTTTCTTTATTTAGCGGTAAATTGCAAACTCTATTGAAGAAATACCTAAAAGCTGCTAATTTGAGTTTAAGCGAGTGAAAAGAATTGTAAGGGGGAACATGGTCTGTAGTGATTGACTTTCTAAATGCACTGATAATTAATTTGTTGACTTTTTTGGTTATCGATAGATCCAGAAAATTGATGTTATTCTCAACTTCTTTTTCAGCAGTAAATTTAATGTTTGGATGGAAAGAATTTAATAGATCGTGACATTGAGTCAATCCTCTATCATTCCCTTTAAAGATAACTAAGATGTCATCTACACATCTTTTGTAGAAAATGAACCGTTGTTTAATGAAAGAGTTTGAAAAGAATTGTTTTTCCAACTCGTATAAAAATATTTCAGACAGAAGAGGAGAAAGGTAATCCTGCTTTTGTTTATAAGTATTCTGATTGAACCTAAAAAAGTTTTGTTCATGGCAAATTTTGAGACTTTCTGAAATGAAGGAACATTCTGTGTCTGTTAACTGAGTTAACTGAAAGTTTCTCGAACAGATAAATTTTGCTAGAAATGCAAGAATGCTGGTATGGTAATAAATTACTAGAGACAAGCGGAGTTGCAGAAAAATATTCTGCTTGAATACGCTGCAGGAGAAGTGTTCTGCAGAGAAGTGGAAGTCTACAGAGAGGTGTCGAATTATAGGAAAGGAAAGGTCACTTATTTCATTCCCTCTCCAAGGGGGAGGGCGGGCTCTTTGGGCTTTCCAAGCTACTTTAGCCACAATCATGTACATACGTGTACATGCATAGTGGGATTAAGGGTGAGTGATGTCAGGATAGGATCGGAAGGAACGGAGTTAAGGTTCTGAGGGGGAGAATAGTACACCAGCATTAAGTAGCCGCACATAGTGTGCGTATAATGCAGTGACCATGCCGCTACATGTGTAAGAGGAAAACCCCCTAAAAAAAACCTCATACAAAGTAGACGGTAACGGGAATCTTACTTCCCGAATGCTATATGCAGATCATGTCACCACCACTATACTAGCTCGGTGTCGAATTATATTGAAGCTTTCGCTTTTATACTTCACGATGAGGTGGAGTTTTGTCCAAATTAGACGCGTAGGCTTTGTATACATTAAAGGGGGGAACTGGATCGTACATGAAAGTGCCGTTTGTTACCGCTTCTGGATACGGAATCTAAATAAATTCTTAAATAAATTATCTTCACAATTTTAACATAATAGAAATGCATTTCGCTTACTACTTTTCTGGCTCATTACAAGGTTGCATAGTTATCCTAAAAAAATTACAATTAGAATTATTTTAGCGCAATCGGAAGTAGAAATTAGTTTCTCTGTTGTCAAAATCGTGACAGAAGTGAATCATTTTCTCCATAGGGAGCAAATATCTCACATTATCTCCTTAAAGAGTTTATTTCATATGTTTTGACAGCTTCAAATACAGAGTACAAATAAAACTACAAGAACTAAAGAAATAACTTATTTCTTTGCGTTTACAGTAAATGATGAAGAACCGCAATTACTGAAATTAATGTTAGCTGAAAAATCACACAATATTTTTGACACTAGGTATGGTCGTCATGGTACGAATCCCAAAGGCCACTAATTATTACATATAGATTTGACGAAACTATTATTAAGTTTATAAATTATTCGTGTTTTTGTGTTTCCGCTTTCGTAAAAAAATAGTATATACATTTCAGGAGAGAATTACAGCTCTCAGTCTTCACCCTCGTACTACAATCTACATCTCATAAAAATATTTACGCCAACGCACTACGCTTCGGAAAAGTCCGTCACGGAAGAAGTCTGGCTTCTACGTACGGACTCATTTTCGTGCCTCCCCAATCACCTCTGCATCAGAAGAGAAACGCATGCTCTTGAGATGTTCCATAAGCTTCGGCAAGAGGAAAAAGTCACAGGGAGCAAGATCTGGGCTATAAGGTGGATGAGGTAAAACGTCTTGAAACCCAAGCTTCTCTAGTGCTGTACACGTTTTTAGACTTGTGTGAGGACGAAATACCTGCCATATTGGCAATACCAGTTTGTTTACAACGTAGATTCTCACGAACCAGTTCATCCAGGCGAGCAACCTGCATGTCACCATACACCGACACTGGTCGCCCACTATCATGGAGATTCGATTCAACAGCATTTTCGTTTTTCACAGTCCTAACGGTACTCACATCAACACATGAATCATGATACACGGCATTCAACCTTCGATGAATACCAATAGGCGCTACACTCTCCGCAGTAAGAAATTCGATAACAGATCGTTGCTTTAACTGCACATTACTGTAGTCGGCCATGTTTGCCACTGTCGTCCGCAGAAGTGATGTTATTGTGAACCGCCGCTAAGGTGACTTGCTTACAAAGAGTTCCAGTACATGACTATCCACTTTTGAGACTGTCTGGCCCATAATCGCAATAGTTATAGCGATGGAGGCATTACTTTTCAATACACCCTTGTATAATATACTATTCATTTCTTTTAAGTTTTTAATTTGGTATCTAGATGTCTATTAACCTCTGTTCGGCATGTAGTTCTAAACGTCCGTTTGACATAAGAGTATCGTTTTTGCGTTTACAACGTTGCCTATTTTCGTAATGAACTTATAAAAGAGGTCGGATAATTATCCTAAAAAATGTTATTGAAATTGTTTCATTTCTATTAATTTCCATTTTGTTGGTTGCAAGGTCGTGTGGTGTTCTACACTAGATATTTAAATTACTTATCACTAGTCGAAATTCAACTACCATTTGTATATATTTTACTTGGGGTGTACAGTACCCCGGCTTACCTGTAATGTTAACAAAACAAGGCGTATCTTTCTACAGTTAATTTGACAAAAAAACTGTTATTGTATGATGTATACACATGTATGGACTTAATCTAAAACGAAACTGAATAATTTACTTTCATGGAAGGGAAAACACTTTTTCTTTCTGTTGGTTTAAGCTAATATTTTTCACGTTGTTATCTGTCACGCTAGAAAACGTTATCTGGGAAACTGATTAATGTATTCATTACACGCATTTGCATTAAAAAGATATAGTTTCAGGAGGGAGTATTTAATTAATCGCAAGCTAATTACTGTGCCGTAATAAGTATTTATGTTTTATATGAGAAGCTATGAACTTTTGTGCTGTCAAATACGGGTTCCTGTATCTTATAATTTTAAGGTTAGTTCACAAAACGAGCAAACAATCCTTGTAATCTTTTAGTATAATAATAAATTTAAGAGCTGCAAATAGAAACGTTACAAGGAACGTTTCGCTGTTTCCAAATTTGTTGAACCATTAAAAGAGTAGAAAGAGCAGGCTAATTATTTTATTTTATTGTTTGTTGATGAGAGGGTAAAATATTCTCAAAAGAACATTAAAATAAAATATTCCCTGACGTGTCGTTTATTTCTTTACTAAATACTTTACGAGCGACACTCTTTAAGGATCAGATCCCTTGCTAAATTAATACATTAAATATGCAAGAAAACTAAAACTTCAGGATTTATTACAAGACTTAAACATAAACTTATATAAGCAAAGTAGGGACTTGCAGATGAAGAAGAATCTTGAAATTTCAAACTGCGTTCGGAAGCGTTCGTAACCTTGTCAAGCTCCTAATTATCTGCCGGTATAATTATTTTAAAATCCAATTAGATGCTCCCAGTGCGAAAAACTTATTACCTGGTAAATTATACCAGTGCTTTAAACACGCGTTTATTTTCTAATTAGTTTCTATAATTTATATATTTCATGGTTACCGTTACTTTTGTCTAAAGTACATTTTAGATGATTTGATGAGGTATAAAGGGAGAGTAAATCAGAGTTTGTGAAATAAATTCTGTTTGCATTTTGGCTAAAGAATTCGTGCAATAGGAAGTTATCTGTCAATCTACCTTTCAGTTAAAGCAATCTTATTACGTATTTTTTAATAAAAAAAAGAGAATGTTGGATCTTCCCTTAAACTCTGGATTTAATAAATTTGTTTAATGTTTAATGTTTAGATATTCTGAATTATACTATTTTACTTATTGTAATTTACAAAAGACCTTGTTTGATCACAAATATATGAAATATACTTAAAATTATTAACCTTCCTCAATGAACATACGGTGTCACGCACCGAGCGCTCTGAGCAATGCTGCTAAATTCTGAACGCATTTAATTTTAAAGCTTCTGCGCTCCGTAGCTTCATATTTTAGCGTGTCTCAGTCAATGATCGCTCCGCAGTGTAACAGGTTTATTTGTTTCCGTGTTCAAGCAGTTTTTGGTGTGTGCAACCGACGTTAACTGTTGTGATACTATTTCAGAGGTATTCTTGGCTTGTCAGACCGATGTTAACTAACTTGATGTATTTTTAAAAGTGTGTTGAATTTTGAATAGGATTTATTACTTTATATTATTAGTTCCTTATTTGCAGATTAGATATGTGCATGACGTACGAACAAGAAGAAAGTTGCCTTGAAAGCCCATACAATGAGGTATGTGTTGATTCAGAAGGTGAAATTGAATTGAATGACGACAATGACAGTTTAGAGGAAGATAATTTGGAAGAACACAAATAGAGAACGATAATGATGAAGATAGCGAAGAAACAGCTATACAGGGAAATTTGACATTCCTGTTGTATTGGAAAAGATGGATCCAAGTGGGCAAAGCACTGCACAGTAAATTGTAGAGTTCGTGCAGGAGCTGAGAACGTTATCACGGTTCTGCCAGGTGTAAAAAGTATAGCTCATGGCATGAAGTCTCCAGTTGAAATTTGGAGTTGTTTCTTTACAAACGATATGTTACAAGATATTGTAAGTAACACGAATATATATATATATATATATATATATATATATATATATATATATATATATATATCAATTAAATTATCTTATATAGGGGATAGAGTTCAATAAGCTTTTAATTGTTTGCTGCACCGGACTAGCTCATAATCTCTCAAATGGAGGTAGAGTTCAATAGCTTTTACGCTTATTCGTTGGCAAACGAAATAAACATAATTTAACCTTTGATGTAAATTTTATTGCGTTTAAATGTAATCGAAAAATCATGAAAATTTTCTTTGTTAAATAAATGGCAAATTACAATAATTGGATGGTATATGAAACAGACCTTAGTTAAACCTGCACAATAACGCATGCGTAGCGTCCTAACTGAATTAAAATGCAGCCTGTCAAAAATGTCAATAAAAGATCTTAAATATGTGAGTTTAATTATGTTTTGTTAAAAATTAAAATTGAAATGTTGATAATAATAACGGTTCATTTACCTTACAGATATTTATACCATGTTGTCGCACAAACATTTACATATATAAACAATAAACACATATATACAAGAAATCACACGAATAATCGAAAAAATTTATGGGTTATGATAATAAAATCTCACTCACATGTGTATCTGCATATTCCCAAACATATTTTCATTTGGCTGGCTCCATATTAATATCGTGGGTAGACTTCCTCCCATATGTAGCCGATAATACTGGTCTGTTGTTCATAGTGGTGCTGCATAGATTTCCATACTTCATCCAATTCCAAATTGTTCATATTGGAAATTTGTGTAGTTAACCCCACTTTTCTAATTTTATGTTTATATACCTTATACATTGTAAATTTCTTTATGAAAACGATGGAAACCTTCTATTAATTACTCTTATAATTTCTTTTAAGCGTAAATTATCCTGCAAAAACCATAAATTTGCAAAATCCTTAAAATTAAAACAACCTAATTTTTTACAGTTATACTCATAACTTGCGTTTACAACGTCCAAATTACTTGAAATGTTATTCTATGATGTTGCTATAACTGTCTTTAACATCAATACTGTTTACTTTCACTGTATAGTCTAAAACTTTGTCAATTCATAAATCCATATAGTTTAACACACTTATGCAGATTTTGTGCACAAAAAGTATTTTTATGTAGAAATGTTGTTCATGTTCTATTTAATGTTTGCAATGCACTACCACTTCTCATGTACTTTTTGTACACTTTGTCTGTGAATTATAACCAAACCGTGTCCGTATCATAACAATTTCTTAAAGTTTATATCTTTCCTGCATTGTAACTAACTCGATACATGTTCTACATATTATTATAAACCTACTTGATGTGATAAATATCTGTAAAGTTTCTAAATTGCATAAATACTTTGAATAAATTGTAAATTTACTGAAATATGTTCTACGAACTTAATGGTACTCACAAATATCATTCCTTCTGACCTTCCTCACATGCTCCTTATATAGCCCAAGTCTTTTTATGAATAAACAAACTTGTGCAAATCCCACCAAGCCTGTTTCGTTAAATCAAAACCATTTTCTCTCACTCGTCTACTACTTTACTTATTAAAACGCAGTGTAAATATACTCTAGTCTATCTAAATTTGTCCACTATAAAGAATATAAGCTTACTTACTCTTGCCCCTGTATTAAACTTATATCTAACCATCTCAATATATATATATATATATATATATATATATATATATATATATATGTATATTACGACGTAATTTTAATAAAATTATCAAAATTGACATCTGTGAAATTCATAAATTTCTTGCAATGTTTCAATTTATATTTATTATTAATATAATTATCACCAGGTTTGGGTCCCTGAAATAATTTGGGATGAATTGCATTAATAAATTATAATGTATTTGATTACAACTTTATCACGTTGTGCCATCATTAATTTATTATGATGATTAATGTTAAACTTATTTAATAAAATTGCCCCGATTAGCATCCCAGGGGATAGAGTTTAGTATTAGATCAGTATCAAAAAAAAACATTAAACATTTGCGTTGGGTTCTTTTACCAAAAATAAAATCGTCTGTGATTTTAAAATAAATCTGGAATTTGTGCACATATTTCATCATGACTAAACAATAACGAAGATATATTTTCGGCATCTTTTGCTTTTTAAAATAATATTGAATCACTATAAAACTAACGAATGGTTGTACTATTTTCAGACTAGTATGTAATTGACCTAAATCATTCACACACGTGCGCATAGGTGATAAACAATAATAGTATTCAACGTAACCTCAAATAAAAATATAAGATTCATACACTCACATTTATGTTTGCATTCTTTCAGCTGCTCAAATTTTCAATATTGATGTTCCAATATCCAAATGAGAAGTAATTCGAAGTCCATAAATAATATTGATTCAACGGTGGAAGATATACAGCATAAGTATATACAAGTATGCTGCATAAATATTTTCTTCAATACTTTTCAGAAGCACTTTGATTTTATTTATTATATTTTCAAATATAATAATTTAATTTAAGGCTATTGTATCATAAAATACAATAAATTTATATGAATTCGATTTTCATTTAATTGAAGCAGAATTTTAATTCTGTTAAAATGATTACACCATGTCAATTTCGTTATTTACAATAATAGAAATAATTGATTTACACGGTTTACTTTCAGTTGTTTAACGATACCACATCACTCCGACAAATATTCACGTTAACCTAACTTATGACAATTTTAGAATTTCAATTGTTTAATGCTTAGATTATTGTAGGTTATACGAAACACATAATTTATTTTAAATTTGAACTCATGTACACCCCGAGAGACATGTTCTCACTTTCAGGAATTAACAGATAACGAAAAAAAAAAAAACTTCCTGTGCTTTTCTTGCTTAACAACCAATCAAATCATAGTATTTCGTCTGTACAAACATTACGCAGTTTAATTCTGCTAATAATTTTTCAGAAATTGTAAATTACTAATTTTGCACATAACTTTCGTATATGGGAACAACTATTTTCGAATTCCACACAAAATTTCCTCTCCATAGACACCTCATTTGTCCTACTACCGTTTAAAATACTTAAACTGTCTAAATTTCAACAAATATGCCAATTTTCATATACAAATTGACTTATAACTGACTTATTCTACTTCCTACAGGTAAAAACTATAAACAGGAATGGATTCTATGACCCAAAATACATTAGGATACACCAGCTTCTAACACACTTAGGTTTGTTTTGAAAACTTCCATCTCAACATCTATGCTAGTAATCAACATAACCTGGTTTCTCAATTTTTACACTTAAATTACATCCATATTGTTAATTTAAATTGTAACACTTTGTAAACACACTAATATGTTAGTTATTAACACATTGTTTGTTTAATTTTGCATTCTTCACTTATAAGTTATATGAATCTTATTAAATCTGTTCTATTTTCATACACTTTAGCATATATTTTACTCCTCCTACGTTAATTGATGCAATTTCTTTCCTTTTTGTTTTAGAATAGAAGCATATTATGGTACCAAACTAGAATCTACTTATTCATATGATTACATACATTTTATAGAATCAGCTACCTACTTTACACTTCCCAAGATGCTCGCAAACTATTAACATCAAAATTATATTGTTCAACAATGATAATAATTTAATACTTGTGAAATGTGAAATAACTAGCTAACAAGATGTCCTACAATCACATTTGTACTTAGATTTATATTACTTTGAACTTCTGCAGCTTCACATGTATGCTTAATCAATTCCCATGCAATTACTTTATGTTTAATGTAACCTTTACTATGAGCGAATATCTAACTAGCTATGATATTTAGCATTATAACTATCATCTCAATATATATATATATATATATATATATATATATATATATATATATATATATATATATATATATATATATATATATATATACATATACATAAATGGAACATCTGTTACGTGATTAAACGGGGAGCTGGAAGAAAAAGGAAGAAGGATATGTATCTCTGCTCATTCACAGCTAGTGAGCACACCGAACTAGCTCAAAAATGTCGGTTCGGGCGGGGTGAGAGAAGAAAGGATGTTAAAGATGCCGGCGCCAAGAGCCGCTCCCTATGTAGAGATGGGATTCACCGCTGTACCGACTCTTGGACAGTGGTGCAGGATGGAATGAGCAAGGAGATTGTAGGAAAAAGGAAGTGTAAGAGGAAATAGGAATAATAACACTGCTGTAGTGCCACAATTTTATATTTTTAAAATAAAAAAAAACTAAATAATTGAGGATGTGGATCTAATTAATCCACAAAACAAAAAATATATATGTAAATAACCTAAATGTATCCAAAAAGAAATAGTAAATACCGTTCGCAAGTAAACTAATGGTGTTCGGACACCTGCGAACCAGTAATTGTTTAATTAATCCTAGAAAAACAAAACTTACATAATTCCCCTTTTCAAGGGAAGGCCTTCCTTTGTATAAACTAAAAGAGAATATATTTTGACGCCTTTACAAAGCGTAAATTATTACCAAATAATTAAAAAAACAAACAACTTGCGGCGGTTTACACAAAAGAAATAAATTTTTATAATGAGTACCAATTTTATAGCTCAGAAAGCATTTTATCTTTTAAAACAATAATGAATCCAATATCATGGGAATTTAATAAATGCATAAATTTCAAGAGAGAAAGAGGGAGAGAAAAAAAAAGGATTAATAATTAATGTCTACACCAATGCAGTACAAACATATGGTTATATAACGGTAGTGAAACTACTTTTACGCATCCCAATTAAAGTGATGCTGCGCACACACAAAAATGGCAGCCAAAATAAGTACAGTTAAATGTTACTATTATAATTACAAAACAAAATGAGGGAAGTAAATAATGGTAAAAGAACAGGTAATGAAGGTCACGGGGTTGTGAATGAAAGATTAAGCATACAGCAATAAGGATATAGTGATAACAGGTATACAAATATAGGTTAAGATATTGTTATAACAGACTAATTGGTTTAATTATTTTTAGCAGGTGTACCTGATCATTACTTGTCGGAAGGTTTACACAATAATTATTCAGTTAAATCTCATGTGATAATAGAAAAAGGAATGATTTAACCTTTATATAAGCAGGTAGTAATTCTGTTCAGTCGATGCCCAATGTGTCACGATCCGGTTTGATTTTAGTTACGATTCAGAGTTAAACCAGAATGTAGATATAGATATATAGATATTAGTTGAAATTAAAGTAGAAGGTACTTCGTTGAAGCCAAAAGAAGAAAATTTGTTGAAGTTAAAAGTAGAAGGTACTTCGTTGAAGCTAAAAGGAGAAGTTAATTAACATTTGTAAGTAAATAATCTTTATTCGTTACCCCTTAGATGGAACTGGCCAAATGTGAGTCCATCGAAGTGCTTTCCTTTCTTTACGATAGCATCAATAATTCGTGTTTTGATTAAAATGTCTTCAAACGCTAGGAAAGAAGTCAATTATTACTAACAAATCAGACAAATTCATTGGTAACTTACTCGATCTTGCCGAAGAAAATTTTTCTAAAACCGCATGTAAGCGAGCAACAAAACTTATTAATTTATATATTTATATATTAATAATAATTAGAAAAGCACCAATTGTTTTATTGCAAAATATGCTTCTTGAAGATATATCCGATTATTTATATCGTATTATATTATAAGAAATTTTTCAAGACAAAAAAATTTCAGCTTGGCAAAATGGACGCCACAGGAAAGAAAGAAGACGTAATTTTTATGTTAAAATTGTATTATTCAAAATCTAATGTTATCAATATGTTATCCATATCATTAAATGCCCAAAAATTATAAATTGTGATTTCTCCACTAACGCCATCTAGAGAGGACTTTTAAAAGCTTGTAATATAGTTCACCTTAATTATCTATATTTTAGGATACGTCACTATAGGGAGTAACAATGTAGATTTTAAATGAAATATTATTTAAATGTGAATTGATAACGTTTGAATAATCAAACGTACGACAGTTTATATTAGGCTGATACTAAAATTACGTAGAAATATTATGTAGTTCAGGTTATGAACAGAAACAACGTAAGCATTTCTAGAAAGAAGGTGCGAGTAAATATGTACAACTTGTACAGAAATTTATAGAAAAGTACCAAAGTAACTTAAATATCCAAAACACAAATTATTTCGTTACACATCGTTCGAAATTTTTACAATGTCTCTAGCACGGTTCAAGTTCTTACTTAGACATATTCGCTTTGATGACAAACGAACTCATCAAGAGCGACAAATCATGGACAAGTCAGCACCCATCCGTTCTTTTTCTGACAGATTAAATGCAAATTTGCCGAAGTATTTTTGCATATCCGAACTTACGACCATAGATCAAAAGTTGGGGGCCTTTCGAGGAAGATGTAGCTTCCGAGTATACATAACAAAAAAACCGAATCGATATGGAATTAAAATCTATGCTTTGGTTAACCCTAACATATTTCACACTGCAGCTTTAGAAGTTTATGTTGGGAAGCAACCCCTGGGCTTTATGCATCTGATACTAGATGCCTGTCTTTAGTTCAAGGACTCTGCATGCCAATTTCCGGACCGAATAGAAACGTCACAATAGACAATTTTTTCATAAATAAAGAGCTCGCACAAACACTGCTTATTCAACATACGCTTATCAATTTAGGGACAACTAGAAAAAAACGTTTTTCTTATTATCAAACTCCGCATGTGATTAAATGAGTCAATCCTTCTATCGTGTTATTGGTCATTTGAAAATCCCCATGCTATACGGAGATCAAGTTTTCAAGAAAGATTTTCCGTAAATGTTTGGGCTGGAATTGTTAATGGAATACTCATTGTTCCGCACATCTTGCCAGACCGTTTAACGGGCGAGAATTATCTGAATTTTTTGGAAAACCATCTACCTAATCTGCTGGAAGAATTGCCATTGGATATAAGGCAAAACATGTAGCTTCTACAAGACGGAGCACCTCCTCATTTTAGACGAGAAGTGCGGGAGTTCTTGGATTATACCTTTCCAAACAGGTGGATTGGTCGAAATGGGCCAGTTGCGTGGCCACCTCGCTCACTAGACCTTACACCATGCGATTTTTTTCTGTGGGGTTACATGAAAGCGTTAGTTTTTAAAACACCGGTAAACACGCGGGAAGAATTAATTGGGCGCATAGAACAGGCAGCAGCAACAATTAAAACAAAACGAATTTCGTTACTACACGCTGTCACCGAACAGTGGTTACATCGCGCACAGCGTTGTGTAGAACAGAATGGTGGCAACATTGAACATGTCATTTGAAATAGAACTTGACTGCTTATTCATTTAAAACGAAATATCTCTTTTCTTTTTGAGTTAATTAAAAAATGTTATTTGAAAAAGTTGTTTATTTTAATTAGTTCTATCCACAGTTTAAAAAGAGCATCAACTTAAAAATCACCCTGTATACACACACACACACACACACACACACACATATATATATATATATATATATATATATATATATATATATATATATATATATATATATATATATATATATATCAAACGGTTGTTGAAACATATAAGCGAGAGAAAATGCAGAGGGATAATATGTACCTAATAGAAACTGCCACAATCCAATACACGCTATCATAACTTACTGTTACCACCAGTGTTAAAGTTAAGCGTATCAACTAATAACTCGTTAAATCTACCCTTATATAACCACATTTGTAATAAAATAAGAGCATTGCCATTAATTAAATTTAAAACAGCTATCAAAATTATCTATTGGAAAACAGTTTCTACAGCGAGGAAGAATATATGAATTCTCCTCCCTGCACATTATACTAAACTTGTTGTTAGTTTAGTGTTATAATATAAGATTTTCTCTTTTTCTTGTGTTTTTGTCTTGTATTTCACACATGTATAATATAATTATGACGTGACCAAACTATGTAATATTGGAAAGGTTAGAATAAACGATCAATCAATATAAAGTATCGATTTCTTATGCTCTGTCTAACATTACCGGATCTCCAACTTTGGAATACTAACCCGAAAACCGCACTGTAGTAACCTAATTACCACAGTACGACTTCTTATGCGTTTAACTAATATTTGTTTCTCTTTCTCTTACAGAACACTCGACCACAGGGCACGTCCTTCCATCCACACAACAACATCTACCCACAGAATTGAACAACCATGGAAACAACAACGACATACGCAACATGGTGTCAATTGGCATCACAGAACATCCACTACCCACAACAATCTACCGCCAAGTGCTGAAGGACTAGAATAGTCAAATAGAGGCCACCCCTGTGACTTTTGAACGGGACGTTAGATTTTGTTCAAATTTTGGTGGGTTATATTAGTGCCAGTTTGGGATATTTTTTACATAAAAAATAATATGGCAGGTTTCCGGTTTCACCGGGAATGGCATAAAAGCTGAAAATTTAAATGGAAGACCCCGTATATTTTCACATATTTGGATTCTAGTCAAATACATACAGCTCATCTATCAAATGTCAACTCAGGTGCCATTTTAATTTTATTTTTTCAAACATTTTTTTAAATTTAGATCGTTATGACGTCATCTAAATTATAGATAATTGACGTAGAATTACCCTCGCAATATTATTTTTCCTAATAATTAATTTTTGTGAAGTTTTATAACGATTAAATTTAAAAATTGCTATTTTTTTACCTGAAACTCACTTTTCCCAATAGAAACATACATGGGCCACCCTGTATATTACATAGTTCTTTCAAGTAGCAGTAAAACCATTTACATAGTAATTTCCTTAGTTCCTAAATAAAGCAGTAATTTTTGATTTTGTAATTTTTATTAACACAACCTGCTCCTGAAGCCGATTCTGTCAAAGTAAAATAGTGTTTGAGTTGACATTTGGCAGATGAATTGTATGTATTTGAAGGCGTAGAATCCAAACATGTAAAAATATACGGGATGTTCCATTTAAATTTTCAGCTTTTGCGTCATTTCGGGTGAAACCGGAAGTCGGTCATATTGTCTTTTATGGAAAAAAATCCCCAACAGGCTCTAATATAACACATCAAAATTTCAACAAAATCTACCGACCCGGTCAAAAATTACAGGAGTGACCCGTATTTAATATACACTTGGTATATACAGGGTGTGGCATTAGTGCGTCGACGTACGATATATCCGTTATTAAACGAGATATCAAAAAAAGTAATCTGAAAAAATTATAGGCGACTTCAAGCTTCACATTATATTGTTATTTTCGTATTTACAGGGTATTACATATTACCAGGGTGAACCAAACATACTTTTTTTAAAATAGGACACCCTATACAATATTTCAAATTTAGTTTAAGCTCATGTCCCCCATACTTCCAGTATAGGGTTTCATTACGTTATACAGGGTATTTCAAAAGTTATTGTCAATTGTACATGAAAATCATTCTCATTTCAACGTCCTGTATACCCTAGACAGAACAACCTAACAATAATTTTTTCCAGGCATAACATTCTGAAATTGGTACAGTGTTATTTGTTTATTATTGCACCAGTTGAATATAGAGCGAGCCAAAATTCGATCACACGATTTTGTCAATTTTTTCAAATGAATCACCCTGTATTTTATTTTAAGAAGTGAAAATACACTTTATGTTCTTTCATTCTTATTATGCACTCCCTATAGCTAAAATCGTTAATTTCTGAGAGAATTTCAATTTAATGACAGAAAAAGATTTTTTTTTTAATTTCTATTATAACAAGTTAGCCGCGAACAAATAGAAGTGTGACACGTTATTATAAAAAATTCAAAAAACATCGGTTATTAAGACAAAATTTTTATAAAATTAATTAATTTCGTAATAAATGTTCAAAATGTCCACCGAAAACATCAATACACCATTGCAGTCGATCTTCAAATTCTCGACTGACATTTCTTAATATTTCTACATTAATACTCTGGAATGCTTCTCGTATTCTATTCTTCATATCATCTTGTGTGGTTGGAGGTATTTGATATACACGGTTTTTCACATAACCCCACTTGAAGAAGTCAATCTTGGTTAACTCTGGTAAACGAGCTGGTCGTGCAATGGGTCTTCCTCTTCCCACCCATCTTCCAGAAAAATGGGTATTGAGATGATTATGAATTAATCGAGTGTGATGTACCGGAGCTGTTCCATCGTGTAACAACCACATTCTTTGACGAATGTCAAGAGGGACGTTTGCCAACAGTAATGGTAAATGATTTTCTAAAAAGTCCAAATAAACCTGACCATTCACTGTTCCATCGGAAAAATTTGGTCCAATTACGTGATCTCCAACTATACCACCTCAAACATTCAAAGACCACCTAGTTTGACTATGAGTTGCTATAAGATGGGGATTACTTGTCGAATAATAACGAAATTGTGTCTATTCACAGATCCATTTTTATGAAACGTGGCTTCGTCTTCAAAGAGCATAATATTAAAGATTTGATTGTGGATTTGTTGTTGAGCTCATTCACAAAAAGCAACCATTCTGGGATAGTCATCTTTGAGTAACTCTTGATGCAACTGGACATCGTATGGATGCATCTTATTTAGACGCAGTATTCTTCGGAAGGACCTGTCGCTAATATCATGCTGACGAGAGATTTCACGTGTACTAACATGTGGGTTATGCGTAACTTCAAGCATCACGTTAAGTTCATTTTGCTCGTTAAGTACAGGTTTTGTCCTTTCCTTTTTTTCATAAACCAACTATTTTCTAGGGTTGTCTTCGCGCGTGATATCTATGTTTGTAAATTATTTGTGCTAATAAACAACTTTTCATACATTCTCCCAGTATCCATACCATGCCTCTTAATTCCTCAACAAGAAAGTTCATTTCAAACAGTATTTAAGTGTTTACAAATTAATAAACACTACACAATCTCAAAGAAGTTTGTTAAATGACAAGCTACTAATCATTACTGTCAATGGTTCAACAATACGATGAACAATGATTTACTGGATGCATCTTTTTTTTCTGATGAAGCTTGGTTTCATCTGTCCGGTTACATAAATAGCCAAAATTATCGTACGTGGTCTGCAGAAAATCGACATATATTTCGAGAAACTACCTTACAACCTATCAAGGTCGGTGTCTGGATAGCAATGTCGCGACAATGAATATTTGGACCAGTATTTTTCGTTGGCACAATTACTGCGGCAAGATACAGGGAAATACTTTTAGAACCATTTATTAATAATTTGGATGATGGTGAATCACGAAACGGATATTTCCAGCATGACTTCGCTACCCCACATACTGCACAGGCTACAATTAATTATTTACGCGACTTCTTTGAAGATAGAATCATTAGTGTAAATCGTTGGCCACCGAATTCACCAGACTTGACACCGTTAGACTTTTTTCTTTTTGGTTATTTAAAAAACAAAGTGTTCAGCAGAAGATTGCATACTCTTCAAGAATTGCGAGATGTTATAACTCATGAAGTTCATAACATTGGTGCCGAAATGTTACAAAATCTATTTGCGAATATGCAACGTAGGGTGAACTTATGTTTACAATTTAATGGCGATCATTTTGAACATATGCTGTAAAGCAAAGTATGATAATTAATGTGTACCTAAGGAGTTAAAAAAAAATTGTAAAAGACACTGTTATTCCATAAACATGTACTGTAAATTTTATTTAATTATAATGAAATTATAACATTTAAATACTGAAGATTCATTATTTTGTAATGATTTAATCCAATCATTAAATAATATTTTATTTAAATTGTTGTATTTTATAGGGATGCAGTCTAATCAAATACAAAATAGTCATTATTTAAATTAAGATAATATTTTGTAATATGTATAAGTTAATGACCTTCATACAGATTTGAAACTGATCGTAGTTTTTATTCGAACCATGCTCTAGAGTAGCTAGAGCAATACAGCTTCTTACCAACCTATCAGTGGTACCAACTTAAATATTTTGATCACGTGGTATACACTTGAGATTGATCACTCGTTATATATATATATATATATATATATATATGTAAATATATAAATATACATATACATATACATATACATATACATATACATATACATATACATATACAGGGTGTCCCATTTTCGAATACTTCATTAAACATGTATTTTTTTAATGGAACATCCTATATATTTTTATATATTGGAATTCTCTGTTAAATGCTGAGCAAAATGATATAGGGTATTATGGCTCTACTACTAACGGTTCCTAAGTTATTGACATTTCTATGTAAAAAAATTAGTCAATTAAGTAGGCTCCTGTTCCGCCATCTTGAAAGATATCGAAGTGAAATTTTGGGATTTGTTTTTCCAATCATCTAGTTTTAACTTCTACATTCAGACTGCAGGCTCTTTCCTTTGCATATGCAGGGTGGTCCATTTTGCTCAATGTTATCTTCTTCATTTTTTTTAATGGCACACCCTGTATTGTATTACAAATCAGAATAGCATTTTTTACGGGATTTCAATAGATACTCACTTTTTACTAGCTTATTTTGTAATAAAGTTGAAAATTGTTAACATTTCTTATTTTTGTTGAATTTGTCACAATATAATATAAATAAAGACAATTCAACATTTTGCACTATAAAAGAGCAACGCTTAATAATTATTTACTCGTAGAACTGCATAACTATAAACTTTAACTTAAAAATTAACTTAAACTTTAGAATGGAAGTAAAGAACACAATGAATTACAAATTTTATATTAAATGTTCAAAAATGTTTCAATTTGCAGCAATGCACGTTTTGTCAACCGCCTAGTAAAGGTTTCTTTGACAGTTTGAAGGGTGCTTCTTCGAATACTTCGAAGAGTCTCAGTAATTCGAAGTTTCATATTGGCTTGTGTAGTAAGCAAATCCCTATACACCTCCTGTTTCACATATCCCCACAGAAAAAGGTCTAGGGGAGTGAGATCGGGTAATCTCACTGGCCACACAATGGAATCACCGCGACCTATCCAGCGATCTTCGTGCTAATTTTGTAAAGACCGACGTACTCGATTATGTTAGTGCGGCGGGGATACATCATGTTGGTACTACATAACTTGTCGAGTATGTAGTACATTCTCAAGCAACTGTGACAAATTTTCTTGAAGGAATTGCTTATATCTTTCGCCTGTCAGGAAACAATCGAAAAAGAAATGTGCTATTACATCAGTATTGATAATATCACCCCACACATTCACAGTCAACTGATGCTGGTAATCTACTTGTCGTACCCAGTGTAGATTTACAACGGAGTAATAGTGACTATTATGTATTCTTTGTATCAAACTTTTGCCGCAATCTGGCGAACACTTACCTGAAGATTTTCTTCTACATTTAATCAAACTGTCACATCGTGTTCTCCGTTTGCAACTGTACGATTTTCTACATCTCTTTCTTTGTATATGACATTTCCTGTCTCTTCCAAGCGCTCTCGAAAACGTTGAAACGCTTCAAGTCTTGCATGTCTAGCCAATGGGTACTTTTGTTTATAAATCCTGGATGCCAACAAACAGTTCCTTTCAGCTTGTCCCAAAACATAGATCATATTAATCAGTTCTTCTTTTGAAAAATTCATCGCACACTAAGTAAATAACGAAGTCACTATCAATTCTTCGCGAATTATTTATAATAGGTGGCTTTCATTTGTTTAGTTGTTAAGAAACAGAAAAAGACAATCGAAAACCAAGCTACTGTTATTCAATGTGTTCTTTAATTCCAATTTAAAGTTTACAGTTATGCCGTTCTGGGAGTAAATAATTATTAAGCGTTGCTCTTTTATAGTGCAAAATGTTGAATTGTGTCATAAACCTATAGTTTTACTGTTTTATAGCAATTAGCATTGTTTCATTTTTGTTTATCTGTGAATTATGATATTGTCTTTATTTATTTTACATTGTGACAAACTCAAAAAAAATAAAAAATGTTTACAATTTTCAACTTTATCACTAAATAATCCAAAAACACTCAGGAGTAGGTAGTAAAAAGTGCAATTCAAATCTGTAACAAAATGCAGGGTGTGCCATTTAAAAAAAATGAGAAAAATAATATTGAGAAAAATGGACTACCCTGCATATGCAAAGAAATGCGCCTGCAATCTGAATGTAGAAGTTAAAACTAGACGATTGGAAAAACAAATCCCAAAATTTCACTCCGATATTTTTCAACCGTTGTCGTAGACCCATAGTACCTCATACCATTTTGCTTCAAAAATATAAAAACATATAGGGTGTTCCATTAAAAAAACACAAGTTTAGTGTAGTACTCGAAAATGGGTCACCCTGTATATACAAAAATATTTTTACAACATGCTCCTCGTTGTATAGGCGCAATCTTCCACCCCAATGCTTTTGGACACCCTTATATATATATATATATATATATATATATATATATATATATATATATATATATATATATATATATATATATATATATATATACATATATATATATATATATATATATATATATATATATATATATGTATATACTTAGTGTCTAGAAAACCATTAACTTTAGTGCATAAAGGTGGTACTAATCAATTTGGAGTTTGAAAGAAACACTTTTTCTTACAATTTTGGTTATGATTCGTAAAATTCTGATGGCTTACGTTTCCAAGAATAGTAATTTTTTGTACAAATTCAAATCCAAATTTATTATCTACTTTAAACCTATTTAAAACCTAAATGAATAGAATTAACTCTTCATTATAGGTTGGCGCATGATCGGGATATATTTCACAAATTCTACAATATTTTTATTGCTTTATTGCTGGAAATTTCCATTTTAGATAATTATAGTAACTTTGTTACCAAGCAAAGGGGTGTGACTATACTCTTGTTGTGAGAACTTATCGTGCTAACACTCTTGAGAATTAATACCCAATTTAATCTACTTACAATAAGATTACGTATATAAAAAGCGATAATGGATACAAGAAATTGAAGTAAACTTAGTATTATACTATATTATAGCTGCAATTTCTATTGTGGTTTCTCACGTAACTCGACTGGGGATTTTACATAGTTTGTATTCAGTAATTGGGTGCTTGATATCATGTGTATGTTAGGATTGTTTTCGTATTCTCTTTAAAGGTCTCACAATAATGTAAATATATAAACATTCTCGTTCATGTGTCAATTTAAAGAGCCACCCAACCTTCATCTAGCTTTTGCCGCTACATATACTGAATAGATTAAATAATAATGCAGTGTCTCATTAAGTAAAGCGTATGTACTATTTTATTTAGTAGTTTTGCAAGATACTTCAATTTTTTAACTTTTCTCTCTTTGTACTCGCTGGGATAATTAAAGCAGCAAAAGAGAATTCTAAATTTTAAACAGCTTTTATTCTATACATAAGAAATTGTTGCGTACACACAATCCTTTTTCTTTCTAAGACTTTCTTATCGAAATTTTCGATTTCAGTTAGCTCTTTGTCTTTATAGACATTGATGTTCTTTAACACATTTTGTTACTCACATTTCACTTTGTTTTACATCGCTATCTCACAGCTACCTTGTTTGCTTACGTCTTGTTCTCAAAAGGGAAATGTTGTGCTGACTGGGCAATGGCAGGCTTTCCTTTTGATATTTATAGGTCTATAAACACAATTTAAAACTTTTCATTTTATTTTAATTAAATGTTGTAATAAAGTTTAATTGCATACTTCTACACTGGAATGTTCTTCATTATAATAGATTACGAACTAATCCCTCTAAAAGTTGATAAAGGAATTCCTGCGTTCACCTGCATTTTTTCCAACATTATTCCGTCTAACAATACCCTAACCTACTTTGAGCTTATCCATAGCAAAATATGTGATATTGTAATAAATTTATAGAACTAACCTCTAACAAATGGTAAACTGGAAATCCTGAAACTAAGAAATATTAAAGCTTGTTATAGTGTAATTACATTTGAGGTACTCAGCAATTGTATCCGTTCAATTTCTCACTTCTCTTTTTTTAGCCGACAAGTTTTACTCTCGTAATGATAAAATTAATTATGAACGATTCCATCTTACTTTTAAATTAAGTTTTTCTACTAATCACTTCTGTAACATTATTTCATTATCTGTGTTTGTGAGTGCAGATGATTCATATTTTATAAATTTCATTGACATTAATATTTCCTTCTTTTACTGACGACAGCTGTAATTGCTACCGAAATGTTTAAAACTTGCAAAATTTGCTTTAAAGTACACGACTTATATGCAAAGAAAAATTAAAAAGAATTAATGGGGGGCAATTCTTTAACCAAAACATTGCCTCTCCACCAGGAGTTACCCACTTCAAAATCTTAAGTACGAGGTATTCAGTAATAGGTCGTTTTGATTCCTTTATTTTGGCGTTTTTGTTAACCGTTACTCGTTTACGAGCAAGCTAAGAAAAACTTTTTTTTGCTCTATGAAATGTAGCCCTAAAGTCTTGATTTATTATTATCTTTATTAAGAAGAAAATTGAACTGTCATAGACACAATGAAATGGCAAACATTAATTTGCTAAACTGAAAACTTACAAAGAACTGCTTAAATTGGTATTTTTTGACGGAGAAGTATCAATTTAATAAATGTTCAAAATGTTGCCTGTTATTGGCCACAATGGTATAATCGTTGCGCGCGGCACTCGTTTTCAAAACATCTCTCTGAATAACGCGCACATTTCAGTAATTCTTTAAGGAAGCTCTTCTGCATTTTGAGGTTGAGGAGTATAAACAGCTGACTTTAAATAACCCCATAGGAAAAAGACTGTTGGCGTCAAATTGGGCGATCTAGCTGGATACTTCAGAGGATGTCTTTTTTCATTCCCTAACCATTGTGAGTCCGGAAGAGCATATTGAGGAGGAGCTCCATCTTGTTGAGAATCTATTTCGACCTCATCAAGTAGAGAATTTCCATTTCTATTGAGTTCATTTTCAACAGCTTCAGTAATTAGCGGATTAATAGCACTTTTTAGCATATCCAGATAAACTTCGCTTTTTAAATTTCCATTAACAAACAGTGGCCCAATCACATGGTCTCCTAAAATGTCCGCCCATACATTAATTTTTCCGGATGCTGGGTTAGTCGGTCTGTAAACACATGCGGATTTTCAATACTCCAATACCTACAGATGTGTTTATTTACATATCCATTTAAATAATTTGTGCACTCATCACTAAAACAGATATTCTTTACATGTACGTCATTATTATTAATTCGAGTTGTCACTTGTTCACAAAACTGAACTCTCTCATCAAAATCGTCTTCGGTTAGCTTTTGACATATTTTCATTTTATATGCATGAAATGCCGCAATGACCCAAGACTTCAGTTCGAGCGGGTTTATCTAAAACTTTTGGCTGACCACGTTTTATGTTTTCAACAGGTCCCGTCAGTTAATTTAGCAATAAGATCCACAAGATACCTATACGATGTCAGATTATCCGAATGTCTTCCCTTAAACGTAGTACATTGATTTTCGACATCGTAAATTAAAACAATCTCAACCTTTTCGCACACCATTTTAGTTAATCTAGTTAAATAACTTGTCACTGTTACAATACTTTCTTCGCTTTATTATCTTCACTATAGCAACTCAAGTCAAATTGAATCCCTTCTCTTTCTTTTTATATTGGTCTCTTCGGCTTAGGTTAATTTTTAATTTACTTACCGCGGTTATAGCTTAAAGTGGAGGTTAAAGGTGTGGTTCGTTATCAGGGTTGTTCGTTTGCTACTATATTTTTTCACACTCTGATCAATCAATATCCAAAGGGTTTGATACTTATATTATCCTATTTGATACAATGGCCAAATATTCACTTTTAAAACTAACTTATATGTGCTATATATTTACAGATGATTTAATGAAAATAAAGACACAAAAATAATAAATAACGCCCAACAAAAAAAAAGAAAAGTTAATCCAGGGCTGTGACTGGTCACGATCCTTGTACGGACGACTGTATCCCTGACAGCGGTGACTCTGGAACGGCGGCTTTCCTGTAGTGTCTTTAGGTTGGCTGCAAAAACTATATTATCGGCGTATTTACAAGAAAGTTAACACGATCTTAATTTTATGTATAAACAGAATGCGGAAAGAAAAAGGAAAATTTCATAAAAATACACAAATATTTGAAGTACGTTCCTGACTAGCAAAAGTAGGCAGAGAGCAGCTGGTTTTATACGGTTATTATAACATTATTTCGAGTTGGAAATATTTTCAAAGAGATGAATGGTTTTAATAGCTGTTTCTCTAGATCACTCAGAAAACAGAAAATCGATAATTTGAAAGACTTGTATTTATACAATTCTTTATAACTATTGTACTCGCATTTATTTAATACATCTATAGGGGTGTATCAACAAATAGAAGCCTTCCTAATTAAGGTTTAATGTTAATTACAGGTAATTAGGATATTTTCTAATTATATTTGGTAATTAGTTGGAATTATTTACACACGGGAAATTTAATGATAGATATTCTCCTATACGTTTGCGGGAACGAAGGATTCATTTACCGCTTGGATATGCTGTTTAGGACTGGCGTGGTAGCGATGATAGGTGCTACCGGATGAGTCTTTAACTCGGGGGCGGTGTAAAGTATTTAAACCTTCGGGAAGGTTCAGTTTTCTGGAATATTTAATATGCAGGCAGACAAGATAAACTAAACATCTTATAGCCATCGTTATTTAAAGAATGTTTAATACAGGATTTATCCTTTAAATCTGGGTTATCTCGACGTGTGATCTGGGCCGGTTACAGGCTGAGGACTTCCGTTAGAAAGGAAATTGTTATCTCACGATGGGCGAGTTAATTACGTTAAGTGAGGTAGAAGTTTTACACTCTCTCGTTTTACGTAACATCTGCTGTCGCAAATTACGGAACTGAGCGACCGAAATAATGGTCTAACTGTGGCAGCTTTGTACTTTCTACTTTATTTTATTAGCCTGAGGCGGCGTGTTTGTGTGAGTATGTAGTAAATTATGTGCTGAGTATCGAATACTAGATTCTGTGCTGCGGCCTGTTGCGCTTTTTAATCGATACCCGGTAGTCGGCAGAATTCAGGCAGGCAGCCCTTCTGTACGACGGTTGTAACACCCTAAGTGGTGTACAATAATTACAGTTTTTAATCGCCCTTTTTGCTAACTCTCGGATCTCGGGGGAGGTTCGGTTTGCAATTTTCAACGCTTTAGTGTATGTTGGGTTGCCTGGGTGTAGAATCAAATAGTGGTATTTTAAGAATATATAATTTAAGAATTAATCAAAGAATATAATACTTCTAATTATAAAACATATATAATGATTCTTTTAATTATAAAAACACAATTAATTTTCTATTGGGAGATCTAATCTTCGTTTGTCGATACTGGACTTCGGGTGGGGTCGTAAGCTGGAACAAATATCATTAAACATATGTAGGTTATATTTCGTGATTCGCTTGCATTCAGTGAGGGTAATAATTAATTAACAAATTGGTTTGTGGTCTGGTTACTGGGGTGACGATAACTGGCGGGGGTGATGTGGAAATGGAATAACTTCCCTCAGGTGAGATATAGATTTTATTATTTTTTTTTTCCTGTATGTTAATTAGGGGTAGTCAGTAATATAGGGCTGAAATCTAGGTGACTTAAGGGGTTAAGTCTATTACAGATAATTGGTTGTTGATGATAGGAAAGTTGTGGTATTTAAAACTGGTTAGGATAACCTTTGATCTACAATAGCATTTGTACTTATTGTAGTCAGCTGTTAGTGATATTTTATAAAATTTGAATGGCTGGAATGAAAATTAATTCTAATGTGTATTATTAAAATAGTTTGCACCCAATTGTAATAAATGAACTGTGTATAATAACATGTGTTTTAATTAATTATTCTGGTGTATTAGGATTAATCGGATAACTAAAGGGAGAAATTTTTAATATCGAGTGTAAATCATGTGCAATGGTAATTTGTTTTGATATCAGGTGATATGAGTTCACACCAGGATTCGAGAGGGTGTGTAGCCGAGAGAGGATATAGGGGTAAGTGGTAGTCGGATAAGGATCTGGTGGTGTTATAAATTTTATTTTGAGATTCTGGATTATTATGTAGATGTAATGATTTCTATCCACCTTTCGTGGTAGTAACCCGAATAGATGTTAGAAATGGTTCAGGTGTGTGAGAGGATGATAGGGAATATTAGAGAGATAAGATGTATACTAAACTGGTAACGGTAAGGGTATGAGATTGAGAGTTTGGATTAAATGGAAATTTAATGGTTTCTATACACCTTTCGTGGTAGTAACCCGAATAGATGTTAGATAGGGATCAGGTGGGTAAGAGAGTAATAGGAATATTATAGGGATATCGCAGTATAGGATTACTTTATAATCGGGGTCGAAACCACCATTAATAAAGTAATTCTATTAACAATCTTTACCTATCCTTCGAGGTACGTACACCGATAGGACAGGTCTGAGATTGCTTCTCGGAACTTAGGAATTACACAGGAAAGGGGCTTCGTAAAGTAATCTTACTTCTTGGGGCCGCAGCCTCCAGTAGTAGGACCACATTACTAGGTAACTACTTACTACTCCTCGTGGTACAAACACCGAGAAAGTCCAAATAGCTACTTACTGTTGCGGAGGGTTGTTGTAAACTGGTACTAGGATCTCGAGAAATCAGGATACGTGTCAGGCAGGTTTGAATGTGATTAGGACAGGCAGGTTAATTTAAGCAGGCAGGTAATTTGAGAGTTTCTGGTTAAATGGTCTAGATCAAGTAGAATAGGATTCGAATTGAAATAGAATAGGATGAGTGAAGGTGTGTGTGGGTATTTATAGGAGATTTGCTAGGAGAGGGAAAAGTAGTGGGAAACTGATAGGATTTATAAACAATACTACATTCAGTTTAAGGAAATAAATAGGAAAGAAGTTTTGATAGGAATTTCTGGACTAGGATTGGATAATTAATTGTAATGAGGTTTTTTAGGATCATTACACACCACCCTTACCTGGGGGAAGGGAAAGCTCTGGGCCTGGGATTTGTAACAAACCACACTCGATGGCCTGGTCCCTTTTCATCCGGATGAATTCACCTGTTGCCAGTTTGATTTTCACCCTCCTACGGTTTCTGGTTCGTCTCCATCCGGTAGTGCTTGGAGCTTGAAGCAGGCGTGGTACTGGCGTTTCTGGCAGCGGCAGGCGTTGGATTCCTACTTCTTCTGGTAAGTGTAGCGTTTTTGGAGAAGTGGTTTTTATTTCCAATATTTCCAGGTGTTCTAGCATCCGTCTGAGAGGAGTGGGGGTACAAGGTGTAATTGGAAGACCGGAGGTGTGTAGCGGGACGGGGGAAAGTTCCCAGGCAGGTGGTGGATCGGACGTGACAGGGGAATTTTCCTTAGGACTGAGGGGTAGAGGTGCGGATAATTCAGGAGCAACTGGACATGGTGGGTGTATGGCGGATTGGCGGTAAGGGCTAAGAATCTGTGGATTGCAGGATAGGTATGCAGTAGGGAGATGTTCTGTGCCAGGTTGTCTGTAGGACTGTGGTTGCCACGGCTGGATACAATGTCGGCGACGACGGGTAGTCTTAGTAAATCGGACTGGTGCCATTTCACTATACTGACTTTCTGGTTCAGAGATTTCGGTTATATATCCGTTATCAGTCAAAGTCCCCTCCGTTGGCCGACCGTAGTGGGATCTTCCACTTCTTCTTTTGGAGGGGGCACGCCCGCGTCGGCGCTCTTGAGGTCCTTGACGTGCACGATACCTATCTTCTTTTTCGTGCCAGGTTCACAAAGTTCCACGATCACAGGTGAGATTATTTTTTTAATTAGGTAGGGCCCGGTGAATTTTGGGGCGAGTTTGGCGTTGAAGTCCTTAATTTTGCTGGAAAGATAATGAGTTTTCTTATAGACTAACTCACCTACCCGGGGACGATAGGGGCGACGTCGAAGATCATAACCATGCTTCTGGGTATCAAACGCCAAGGAGAGAGTATCCCGAGCGAGTTGCCTCAGATCTTCGATGCGTCTCATGTGGTTGGTGAGTTCTGGTATCGTTAGGAGTGGAGTGGCCTCCCTGGGACGGTGTTGTATGTAATAGGCACCTGGAGGATCAAGTTCTCTGCCGAGGTTGAGAAGGGCTGGCGAAAATCCTGTCGAGGAATGTGTCACGGAATTTATGGCGAAAGCTATTTCAGGTAGGTGCACATCCCATTCTTTTTGGCCCTCTCCTGTGAATTGTGCAATCATTGTACCAATAACCTTGTTGGCACGTTCAACCGGGTTAGCCTGGGGAGTGTATGCTGGTGTGAGTCGATGTCTAATACCTAGATTTTCCAGAGCCTCTCTGAAAATTCGACTAGTGTACTGGGGACCATTATCTGTAATCAGATTATAAGGACAACCATATTTAAAAACTACCTGTTCTCGGAACGCTTGGAGGATGGGTTGAGTGGTTGCCTGGCGAAGAGGTTTTAACTCGATCCACTTAGTCATGCAATCTTGAAATACTAGTAGGAAAGTGTGGCCCTTCTTGGTTCTAGG
Source organism: Vesta saturnalis (assembly GCA_036346205.1). NCBI lineage: Eukaryota > Metazoa > Arthropoda > Insecta > Coleoptera > Lampyridae > Vesta > Vesta saturnalis. Next base: position 7,693,195 of record JARFJB010000902.1, on the reverse strand, counting down.
TAGTGGTCCTATCAAATCTGTGCTGACCACTTGCCAAGGATGCCCTGTCTTGGAAAAGTGCATCTCTCCGGCGGGTTTCTGGTTGGAGGACTTGAACTTCAGGCAGGTATTACAGCGTTTTATGTGTTTAATTACGTCACCTTTGATTCCAGGCCAGTAATAATTTTTATAGATTCTGGACAAGGTCTTTGCAATGCCTAGGTGACCGGCCGTTGGGGCGTCGTGACATTCCTCTAGAATGGTTCGTCGCTGGGACGTGGGGACACATAATTTCCAGCTGCCCTGTGCTCCGGCCTCTATTTCTGGTGATGAATCTGGAAGTTTTTTATACACAAACCCATTTTGTACTTTGTACAGGTGATTGTCCCAGGGAAGCTGTTGAACATGTTGTACAAGTGTTTGGTACCAAGGGCAGTTTCGGTTGTCTTCTGCGTCCCATTGTAGAGCCGCGAATCCCGGTTCAGGAGGGAGAGTATCAGGTAGACGGGAGAGAGCGTCCGCCACTTTGTTGAGTGCTCCTTTCCTGTAATCGATGGTAAAATCGTACTGCTGGAGCTCCATGATCCAACGGGCCAGGCGTGACGTTGGTTTCTCCAGTGTGCGTAACCACTTTAGACTACGGTGGTCGGTAAGTACTACGAATTTGTAGCCCTCCAAATATCCTCTAAGTTTCAGGATGGACCACACGACAGCCAGACACTCCTTTTCTATGGTAGAGTAATTTCGTTCTGGTGGTGTTAGGGCTCGACTTATGTAAGCTATAACTTTTTCCTCTGGCCCTTCTCCCTGTGTCAGGACAGCTCCAATTCCCGTGTCGCTGGCATCAGTCTGAAGGATAAATGTCTGTGAAAAATCCGGGCAGGCCAATATTGGTGGAGTGGTAAGTGCTTTCGTGATGTTTATAAAGGATTGCTGTTGTGTTTCTGTCCAGGTGAATTTGCTGTCCTTCCTCAGTAGTTTAGTCAGGGGTTGGCTCAACTGGGCAAACTGGGAATGTATCTTCGATACCACGAGGACATACCCAGAAACTGTCGAAGTTGCTTTGTTGTCCGTGGAGGCGGGAGTTGGACAATCGACTCAACTTTCTCGGGATCGGGTTGAATTCCCTGGGAGGTGACGATATGTCCCAGGTATTTCAGATGGGTCTTGCAAAATTGGCATTTGTCCACCTGGAGTTGCAGTCCATGTTCCCGGAGACGGTGGAACACATCGTGTAAGTTCTGGAGGTGGTCGTTAAAGGTGTTTCCTAAAACTATTATATCATCTAGATATACAAATGCCTTACCAGTTAGGTCAGGTCCGATGATAGTGTCAAGGAGACGCTGGAATGTTGCTGGAGCGGAATGTAATCCAAAAGGAAGGACCTTAAACTGGAATAGTCCGCGTCCTGGGACTGTGAATGCAGTAAGTGGTTTGCTAGTTTCTTCCATAGGTACTTGCCAATAACCTTGTTTAAGGTCTAATGTACTAACATACTGTGTTTCTCTTAGCTGGTCCAATATTCCTTGGATAAATGGCAGGGGATAGGCATCTTTAACTGTCACTTGATTCACCTTTCGGTAATCGACACAGAAACGGTATGCTCCAGATGGTTTTCTGACCAAAACGACAGGAGAACTCCATGGGCTATGGGAGGTTTCAATAACGTCGTTGGCCAGCATGTCGTCCACCTCTTGATTGATGATGGTTTGCATAGCCGGGTTTCTTGGATAGTACCTTTGTTTGAGTGGTGTTGCTCCAGGCATCAGGGTAATTCGGTGAGTAATACTTTGGGTTCGGCCAGGGGACACATTAAACTTTGTTAATTCTGTTTCTAGGAAGGCATTTATTTGTTGTAATTCATTGTCATCTAGTCCCTGGATGCCATTTAAACCTGCAGAAAATTCTGGTTGAAGAGGGATGGTTTCATTGGCAATTTCCACTTGGTATGGGACTAGTCTGATAGTGGCTTGAATTTCTCGGAGAAAATCGAGTCCCAGGACTACATCAGTCGATAAGTTAGGTAAATATTGACCTAGAAGTAAGTAATTATGTTGGCCGAGCAGGACAGGAAATCTGTAACTTCCATGTGATTTGGTCGTGGAATTATTGGCGAGGCGGACCATCTCGGTATTCAGGTTTTCTGGAGAAATCGAATTCTGGACTAACAAATTCTTTAGTTTCTTACCAAAATAGGTCTTGGATGCGCCAGTGTCCACTAGGGCTTGGAATGGTTTAGTGAGGATGTGGAGAGTGATGAATAATCTATCATCCGTGGAAATAGGTAGTATCGTTGGTGTTGGTGGAGACTGACTAAACTCCTTTACTTGTTTTAGCCATTGAGTCCAATCCTCTTTGGAGGTAGTATGCTTGGACCTGGGTGTGGGGAATGTGGCCGAAGAGTGTGAAGGTCCCCTGTCATCCTTCACCGGCGTTGGAAGTTTCCCTGTTTCGTGCATAGACAATTCTTGGACAGGACTCCGGGCTTGCCACATCGGGAGCAGAATGCCTTGAATGTCCCTGTACAACGGTCACGGAAATGTCCTTTTTCCCCACAGGTCCAACACACCTCTTCTCGTTTGTATAACACATGGGGTAACAATTCTGGTTTAATGGTTCTGGGTTTTTCAGGTAACGGTATTGCTGAATGTGTCGGTGAAGAGGGCGGTATTTCACTGAATTGGACTCGACTAGGACGAGTAGCAGGGTTAGGACTCTGGCTTCGTGGTGGCAACATTTCGAAATGGTTGGTCATCTCTAATAATTCGGGTAGGTTAGAGAAGTCTTTTTGTCGGATGTAATACTTATATTCTGTCCGCAGGTTATCGTATATTCTCTCTAGTTAACTCCTAGGGGTCATCTCTCCATGTCTCCTCATCAAAGTTAGCAAGGTGGTTGCGTAATCTACTGCCCTTTCTCTGGATCTCTGGACACGATTACGTATCTCCTCTTCCAACTTGCTTTGATACCTGGGAGGTAGGAATTGTCTCTTGAAGTCCCTCAGGAAATCAGTCCAGGTAGCCCATAGTGTGCGATTGTTTCTGTACCATAATAATACAGTTTCTTTTAGGAGTTCGGGTAGTGCTAGCAACAGATCTTCATCTGGGACCTGGTAGCATGCCTGGAGTTCTTCGAGTCTCTCTAGAAACGATAGGGATCGCTTACACCATCATATTTTAACCCCACTTGCGGACTCGATCACAGGTGTCTGCCTGTCTGCTGGGAGTCCCTATAGGGGCTGCGGTGGATGTGCTGGGGTTGGATATACTCCTTGCTTCCATTTCTGGACGAGGTGGATGTTCCGTGACTGTAGGTATTACGATTTGTCCTTCCCGGTCCTTAAATATTTAATTATTCTGGATCGGAGGATATCGGCTGTACCTGCTGTGTCTAGGCGATATTTGACTGCTTCCTCAATAAGGTTCTCCTTTTGAGAGTGTAAACCCAACCAACTCGTAGGTCCTTTTCTTCAGGGGCAGGTGTACTGGTACTCATTATTGTTTTGTTTTAGCTTCTAGGTATGTGGTGGTGTGTGTAATTACTAAAGATGAACTTGTCTGGTGAAGATGGTATAACTGGATTAAAATTAATTTGCTGTAAATATTTAGCTTCAATACTTTGTTTAGCACTGTAATTTTTATGCTGAAGCTAATTGTTTATTGTTAATTTCTGGAAATAAGATATTATGTAATTATTTCTGGAAATAATTGATATTTATTTCTGTAAGAAAATTATTAATTGTCAAACACTTGTAAATCGGTAACTCTATTTTAAATTAGTCCTGAAAAGAAACTGTTACTATGTTTACAAATTTGATGCTGTAAATAATTGTTTTAATTAGTTCTGAAACAAAAATTATTATGTATAAGTTTAATTCTGGAACTAAAAGTTAAAATTATTCCTGTAAGGAAATATTTTGTTACACTTAGTCCTGGCTGGTTCTAGAAATAAACTTCCTGTAATCAGGATAGTTAAGGCTGGAATACCCCTGGGTATTGTTATTTCACTGCCTGAAATATAGATCGGTTCTGGTATTGTTTTTCTTCTGGTCTGGCTGGTCTAGATCTCTGAAATTGAAAATTAATTACCGAGTATTTTACCTGTGTAGTTTTCAAGGCCTCGCACGTTGATCGCCACTTTGTAACACCCTAAGTGGTGTACAATAATTACAGTTTTTAATCGCCCTTTTTGCTAACTCTCGGATCTCGGGGGAGGTTCGGTTTGCAATTTTCAACACTTTAGTGTATGTTGGGTTGCCTGGGTGTAGAATCAAATAGTGGTATTTTAAGAATATATAATTTAAGAATTAATCAAAGAATATAATACTTCTAATTATAAAACATATATAATGATTCTTTTAATTATAAAAACACAATTAATTTTCTCTTGGGAGATCTAATCTTCGGTTGTCGATACTGGACTTCGGGTGGGGTCGTAAGCTGGAACAAATATCATTAAACATATGTAGGTTATATTTCGTGATTCGCTTGCATTCAGTGAGGGTAATAATTAATTAACAAATTGGTTTGTGGTCTGGTTACTGGGGTGACGATAACTGGCGGGGGTGATGTGGAAATGGAATAACTTCCCTCAGGTGAGATATAGATTTTATTATTTTTTTTTTCCTGTATGTTAATTAGGGGTAGTCAGTAATATAGGGCTGAAATCTAGGTGACTTAAGGGGTTAAGTCTATTACAGATAATTGGTTGTTGATGATAGGAAAGTTGTGGTATTTAAAACTGGTTAGGATAACCTTTGATCTACAATAGCATTTGTACTTATTGTAGTCAGCTGTTAGTGATATTTTATAAAATTTGAATGGCTGGAATGAAAATAAATTCTAATGTGTATTATTAAAATAGTTTGCACCCAATTGTAATAAATGAACTGTGTATAATAACATGTGTTTTAATTAATTATTCTGGTGTATTAGGATTAATCGGATAACTAAAGGAGAAATTTTTAATATCGAGTGTAAATCATGTGCAATGGTAATTTGTTTTGATATCAGGTGATATGAGTTCACACCAGGATTCGAGAGGGTGTGTAGCCGAGAGAGGATATAGGGGTAAGTGGTAGTCGGATAAGGATCTGGTGGTGGTATAAATTTTATTTTGAGATTCTGGATTATTATGTAGATGTAATGATTTCTATCCACCTTTCGTGGTAGTAACCCGAATAGATGTTAGAAATGGTTCAGGTGTGTGAGAGGATGATAGGGAATATTAGAGAGATAAGATGTATACTAAACTGGTAACGGTAAGGGTATGAGATTGAGAGTTTGGATTAAATGGAAATTTAATGGTTTCTATACACCTTTCGTGGTAGTAACCCGAATAGATGTTAGATAGGGATCAGGTGGGTAAGAGAGTAATAGGGAATATTATAGGGATATCGCAGTATAGGATTACTTTATAATCGGGGTCGAAACCACCATTAATAAAGTAATTCTATTAACAATCTTTACCTATCCTTCGAGGTACGTACACCGATAGGACAGGTCTGAGATTGCTTCTCGGAACTTAGGAATTACACAGGAAAGGGGCTTCGTAAAGTAATCTTACTTCTTGGGGCCGCAGCCTCCAGTAGTAGGACCACGTTACTAGGTAACTACTTACTACTCCTCGTGGTACAAACACCGAGAAAGTGCAAATAGCTACTTACTGTTGCGGAGGGTTGTTGTAAACTGGTACTAGGATCTCGAGAAATCAGGATATGTGTCAGGCAGGTTTGAATGTGATTAGGACAGGCAGGTTAATTTAAGCAGGCAGGTAATTTGAGAGTTTCTGGTTAAATGGTCTAGATCAAGTAGAATAGGATTCGAATTGAAATAGAATAGGATGAGTGAAGGTGTGTGTGGGTATTTATAGGAGATTTGCCAGGAGAGGGAAAAGTAGTGGGAAACTGATAGGATTTATAAACAATACTACATTCAGTTTAAGGAAATAAATAGGAAAGAAGTTTTGATAGGAATTTCTGGACTAGGATTGGATAATTAATTGTAATGAGTTTTAGGATCATTACACGGTGTAAGTGGAAAACTACGTCGGCAATAAACATCCGGCGTTGCGAATGTATGTGTAAGGTTGTAAAAGGAAACTTACATGCTGACAACAGATTTAAGTAACAGCAGACCCAGATTATTGAGGTAATCTAAGGCGGGCGGAGTTTAATGAGCGACTGGTGAATAGTCATGGTAATGAGCGTGAGAAATCAAAGCGGGAATGAGAGCGTTTGCAGGAAAAGGAAAACGTCACGTATTTAATTCCCTCCCTAATGGGGAGGGCTGTCTGCTTGAGTTTCCCAAGTTCCTTCAGCCACGATCATGGCTTCCCCGCATACATACATACATTACGTATATATGCATGGTGGGATTAAGGATGGGTGTGGTCCGGATAGGATCGGAAGGAACACAATCAGATTTCTGAGCGGGAAGATATTACCCCTGCTTTAGCCTAAATAGTCGCACATGTGCGTGTACGCAATGACCATGTCGCTACATATGTATGAGGAAAACTTCATACAGGGTAGACGGGAATCGAACCCATTACCTCCCAAATGCTAAGCAGGTCGTGTTACCACAACTCTACTAGCTCGGTAGAGAGCGTATCTGGCGCGTCTCGCAGTTTTACATTTTTGAAACAACGTCGGAGGTCATAAAGATTCATTATTTGGTATTTCTGGAATTTAATTAAAATTGTTTAACTGCCATATAATTAATTAAAAAAACTTAGCAAAGGATTGTAATTTTTTACATAATTAAAAAATGAATACCTTCCTACGTACAGTTCGAATCTTGTTTTATGAAAATAAATTCTGCGCAAAAATATTTTCTGAGCATTTTTGATTTATCGGATAGGGTGTATTACTTATCAATAAGTAGTCTTTTAGGTCTAGATTAATATCTTGGTACCTACGGAAACAATTACTATGGAATCCAGTGTTGCAGCAATTACTATTGTTTCTATGACAGTTTTATTCTTAATAAAAATAACATTACATTAAGAGTTAGGGGACTTAAGGTGTAACTTTTATAGGGAAAAAAAAGCTGTCCCTATTTTTTTCGCAAACGAATGGACCGATTTAAAGAAAATAATCGCCAGAATAAAGGAATCAAGGAGACCGTTCAAATGAGCTATGAATAGATTACTTATTGCCCTCCTCGATAATAATTTTTTTCTACAAATTTCAAATAATGACACATTTTTCGCTTTCAAATGACAAATACAAGTTAACCTTTGTTGCGAAGTTTACTTTAACGCGCGTTGCCAAGGCCAACGTTTATTAAAGAATTTTAACGCTTGGTGTCAATAGCAACAATGATTTAAATCCTCAGTTTGATTTCACCATTCAATTGATTAAGTTTTTTGGGCAACTAAGCGTAAACTAAGCAAAGAAGTCGTACTTTTCGCTCTTAATACATAAATAACTATTTTTTAATTTCAGCGATTTTCTAAGAAAATTGCACATTTCGTGAAATCCGAGATGGGAAGTTTTGAAATGGACAAGGTATATACGGCGTATTGTTGTTTACGCATATTGGTGGTTTAATGGAGTAAAAAGAATCAAACAGAATAGTTCTATTTTAGTTTATATCAGATAGTCCTATTATACATTCCGGACAAGCTGCGGAAAACACGCCTAACTGCTAACCAACTACATGTTAACTAACTGAAAGGAAGCCACGCTCTACCCCCTTTCAAATCGTACCTTACTTTTCCAGCCAATCATCGTTATGGAGACATTACAACCTCACGTACGTGACAGGTACTAAAATGAAAAGTCCCAACGAGAGGTATCATGTGCATCCACCCTTGCCCCCAACGTATATCTATATCAGAGATTAGCTCTGTAGTACAAAAACAATTAATCACAAGAATGACCTCGTGGTAATCAAACAAAGGGTGTAGTTGAAGGATATCACGCACATATACCAATTAAACTCTGTGACAACCTCTAACGGAGATTAGCTGAAGCATGAAAACAACACTAATTACAAGTATACTATCATGGAAGCGGACTAGCTAAATTACTCAAAACACCATAAGTTTGACTACGACGATTACATCAGTTGGCAACAAGTCAACATACGAATAAAAATTATAAACTGCGCTATTATCACTTTCAACACTACGAGTTATCATGGGAGACTAGAGAAGAATTTGAGCCTGAGTGACTCGAAGAAACACCTGCATGTGGAATCCTACGAGCAGGTTTCAAATAATGTGAAATACTGTTTCCTATGATATAGATAATTTTACAATGAACATGGCGGGGTTTTTTACACCAACATTTATTATATTTTCATGACAGTATTTTTTCACTTAGTCAGTAAATCATGAAACCTTTGGATTTCTGATAATTACTTATTTTGGTCAAGGAATGTTACGAAACGATAGAAAAAAGGAAAAAAATTCCATATTTTCATCTAATTTAAAAATTTAGGACATTACGACTTTGTTTAAATGAGTTGAAGATAATGATACGAAGGGTTTAACATCAACCGAAATTAAAGCAGAGTGGATCCAAGACTAATACGATGCTTCGTTTTCAACGGTTAAATGTTGGGTTGCCAAAAAACTGCTACTGCCTCGGATGTGACTGAAAAACTTCACCATATAGTATTGTTACGACCATAACACTCATTAGAACATCAGCCCGTAAAGGTAAAAGGTAAACGGTAAAGGTAAACCAACATAGGTGAGTAGTGACGTCACGGTTTTTACTCAATAGTCTGAAAGGGCACTCGATATAACACCTGAAAATGGTACTGCGTCACATAATTAACAGTAGCGGCGAATGTTTGTGAGAACTAATGTCAACTACGTCTTCTTGCGTAAGCAACACTGCATATGCGATATTCCCACAGCTAACTTTATTATGACAAGAAAAGCTTTCTGAAAATCTAAAAAGTTAAAACTACAATGACGGATTTTCTACTGCAACATTTGTCGAAATGCTTCAATAATGCTAGGTATCCAACACTCTATATCCAGGATGGTACCAAATTTACAAAAATGCGAGTAAAGTTTCTAGAACAAAATCTTAAAGACACAGTGCTCTGCAAAGACGCTGACGCCAATTAAATACAGGTTGATAACACGCGTTTACTGGGCAGCACTAGGCTAAGTTGGAAATCTCTCATTTCACTTAGGAATTTGAAGCTCCTCGATAAAACGGCAAATGATAAACAAATTTGTTAGGGTTGTAACCAAAATCAATAACCGCATAAAAGCGAACTGCTGAAATTTACAGCACCGATACTGTAAAAGTTTAATAAAATTGACGGAACGCGTCTGCAACACTTAATCATCAACGCCGTCGAGGCGGCGAAGACCCGACAACAATAATTCCTAAACTTGATTGTTTTTAATCTTACACTCCCTTCTACTAAAGTACTTAGATTTGTTAAATAACAGCTTAGCATTTCACATGGAAACAAGAAACGAGAAACTGTCAATTCGGCAAAATAATAAATAAAAGGTAACACTACCAGCTACCTTAGAATTGAATAAGTTCTCAATAATATTTCCAAAAGCTACACAGGCAAGCTAACTCATTATTCAATACGATCGACTTTATGCAAAAAACTTAAATGAACTACGAACTCCAACAATAATTATGATATCAGATCGTCACGGGATGTGAAAATGGCATTGATTACATTTGGCGAACTAAACGGTCTAGGTATTTACACATTCGTACTAAAACAATTTGAATCTCTGCTTAATTTCTTCACTAAAAAACATTACTTTCCACTAACAATCTTAAAATAATAAAATCCGTCAATGTACTGAATTAACTCCCATGTCACAAAAAAACATATTACCCAATACCTCTCACGTTTTCCACACATCGTTACAGTATTGGATAATCGTCGAATAAAACTGCACGCGATAACACGCTTGGTATCTCAAACGACAGTGTACATAGAATTTAACTAAAAAATTGGAAATGAAAATATATTAGGTGCATTGTGCGCCGTAGTTGCGCACACCGTTGCAAAACGTTTGAGTGACTATTCCGCCGTTTTGGCACATTTTCGCCACCATTCTCAGGAGTTTTTGCCCCATTTCATAACCCTTTGTGAAACCAATGTCCACCACCATTTTTTGGGATTCTCATCGAATATTCTTGGTCGGCTACTAAAAAAAGAAAAAGCAATAAATTGTAAGTATTGTGCCAATGTGTTGCCACAATTCTTGAATTGGGATTTGAGCTACTTGCTAATCCCCTATTCGCCATATTGGTCCCCCAGAAATTACCATATGTTTCCAGATCTGAAAGAAATGATCCGGAGGTCAGAGATCTTTTTGTAATTCCGAAGTAATCGCTGCATTAAATAGTTATTTTGAAGATTTTACGCGAAAATATAAACAGAAAAAAATAATTTAAAGAAGTGGGAGTATGAACTCTTGAGAAGATATGCACTAAAGTTACACCAAAATGCAAATTAAGTTGCCTACCACATGCCTATAAATCATTAATAATTAAAATTTTTTCTTATATTTACAACTAAATGAACGAAGAACATTAGTTACGGTATATTTAAATACAACTCAAAATGGGTTGTTACAAAGCATATTTCATTGCCTAATCTTTCTCAAATTATAGAATATGATTTCTCCTTACCAGGCACATCTGCACCTGTAGAAAGAACATTTTCAATAATGAATAATACATCTATGGTCTGAAGAAAGGGGCAACATGACTGAATCAACAGCAAAAGCTTTATTACGCTGCAAAGCCAATAATGTACTAAATTGTAGTTTTTCGACTCGATTAAAAACAATAAGGACTTTTTAAAACAAGTTCACAGTAGTGATAAATAATATCAATAAAAAGTTTTGTTGAATTAACCCTCACCTGAATGACTAAAAAAAAATGTTTTGAGTGTTTTTTTTATTTATTTTTTGACGCATAATATGAAGCAAATACGTAATTATGGTTTGGATTATGTAATTGTTGTCCGTTTGTTAAACACACTATTATATACTAGTACTTATATTAGTCTATTGTAGGTTTTTTTTTCATATTTGCTATTATATAGAAATATAATGTATAATTTGACTCAAAAATAAATAGTTTCCTGATTTTTTCCTTCAGTTTATGTATATTTTGGAGGAAAAACAACCTTCTCCCGAACTCTCGTTCAAATAATTTGTTTAAACACCCCTGGTGTGCAGGGAAATAAGTAATTACATTATACCAGAGATGGAGCCTATCTATTAACCGGATGCGAATAAATGATATCTTTAACACTAAGCACTATAAGTTAAAGTAACTCTGACTCTAAACGAACAATAAATAAAATAAAACTTAACCCAGATGTTACTACCGTCCTTTTAAAAGGCAGCGCATTTTTTCCACCATTTTAGTTAACGCAACCCGTTGTTGATATGTGGCGCTAGTTGAAAGGTGTCAAAGAGCCAGTATTAAACATTTCCTACCATTTTGTGTGTGCACGTGTTACTGTTTGTGTGAAATATAGCTATTTTTACTGTTTTTTCTGAAGCAGAATGGATCAGTATGATTGGAGTTGAGTTTAATTATAAATATGTCCTCGGAATTCCTTCTACCCCATCAACAAGCGTCCCTGTTGTAGAAAAAGTAAAAGCTGCACAGTGGATAGAAGGTGATCTCTACCAACATCCTATTTCTGTTTACTGGAAAAATCAATTTGGACCGAAGCCAAATCATTCGTCAATGGAAATCTTCAATTTGTTTTTTGATGAAGACGTTATCAACATGATTACTCAGTATACTAACATTTATACTGGACAAAGAAATTTGATAAATGATATTACGACCAATGAAATAAGGTGTCTTATAGGCATACTTGTTTTGAGTCGATACGACATTATGCCAAAAATGTACATGCATTGGGAAAATCGTAACGACTCTCATAACCCCATAGTGTCAGATGCTTTATCTAGGGATAGATTTTCCCATATAATGAGAGTATTACATGTTTGTAATAATCAGTCGTTAGACAATTCTGATAAATTTGCAAAAATGCGGCCACTGTTTGACGTCCTAAATAAAAAATTTATGGAATTTTCTCCACTCGAACAACAATGCAGTGTAGATGAAGCCATGGTACCTTACTTTGGCAGACACCCCATGAAACAACTTATTCGGGGTAAGCCAATACGATGGGGTTATAAACTATAAACTTCGTCTAGGCTATATTGTTTGGTTTACTCCGTATCAAGGTAGTTCGAGCCAACTACCTGAGAAATATAAGAATCTAGGGCTTGGTGCATAGGTGGTTCTGTCGTACGCTGATAAGTTGAAGGAAGTATGGCCACAAAGACGGTTCCACCTAATCTTTGACAACTTTTTTACTTCAGTTTATTTACTGAACGAGCTCAAACTCAGAGGCGTTTTTGGTACAGGAACGATAAGAGATAACCGTACCATAAAATGTCCTCTGACAAATTCCCTCAGTATGAAAAAATTGGAAAGGGGTAAATACGAGTATCGACTTGATAGATGTACAGGAACTGTGATTTGTCGCTGGAACGACAATAGTGTCGTTACTATCGCATCTAATTTTGTTTCGGTAATGCCACAACACTCTGCGAAGAGATTTTCTCAAAAAGAGAAGAAGCACATACAAGTTCCACAACCAAACATAATAAAAGTGTATAATCATTTCATGGGCGGCGTAGACCGCAGCGATCAAAACATAAGTTTATATCGCGTGTCGATAAGAGGTAAAAAATGGTATCTTCCTCTATTTGCTCATTGTGTGGACATGGCCGTACAAAATGCTTGGCAAATTCATAAAGCTGAAGATGGAAAACTTGACCAACTCGAATTTAGAAGGTCAATTGCATGCAACATTCTGGAAACTTTCAAAAAGAATACCAAACGTGGACCCACCAGACGCAATGCAAATATAGTAGCAAATTCGCGTTATGACGGAATAAATCACGTGATAATTTATCAAGAGAAGCAATCTCGATGTGGACACTGTCATAAAAAAATTCAGTTTTTATGTGAAAAGTGTAAAATCCCTCTACATCCAAAATATTGTTTAAGAATTTCCATACGCTGTAACATAATCACAATAAAATATTTACTTGAAACAGGTAGCCTATCTTACTACTGTCCTTTAAAAGAACATACCATATCTTGATATATGTCAAAAAAAAATTTTTTTTTTTGATATTTTGTGTTCCTATATATACTAGTGATGACTAAAAACGCAATTTAGTTTAAAATAGAGACATCAAAAGTTTCAATAACATCTGGGTTAAATACAGATTACTGAAGTAATGTTTTTGCAAAAAACAATAATTAAAAGCCAAACGAAATTCGTTTTATGTTAAATCCATTTTTTAAAGCATCTTAAGCTTATCAATTTTGTTATAGAACAAAAGAGCTTTAGGTATAAGGGATACCTTAAACTATTTCTGAAACATGTTTGTACAACGAACTACTAAAAGTAGGTCAGTTTAGCTTATATAAAGTTTATCGTGAAAATAAAAACTTTAAATTACCCAAGCCTTAAAAATGTAATACGTTTAATTTTACTACATATACACAGTATAAACTTTTAGTTGTTTGTAATTCTGTTAGGTACGTGACTTTTTAATACTTATTTAACTGAAGCATTTTATTACAAATATTTGTGTTCAAAGAATAACATTTTTTTTACACGAAACCTATAAATATATAAAGTTTATGGGTTTCAAACAACTTTGAAGGAATCTGGATTTCTTCTGAATATCCTGTGAGAATATACTGAAGGAAACTAATATACATAAACATCTAGCAATTTAAGCACAAATTTATTTCACATGTATAATGTACGTGTATTAATTAACCCAACGTAATCATAACGTATCTCATTGAAAAAGCAATAATTTGTGATTCTCCATTCTTTAGTGTCCATTCTTGCTTTTGATTGAGCTAGTTGGATCTGTTGTAACGTAGTCTTGTTAGCATTTGGCAGATAATTGGCTCGATTCCCGTTACCGTCTACCTTGCATGATGTTTTTTCAGGGGTTTTCCTCATACACATATAGCGGCATGATCACGACGTATATTGACATAGTGGTCAATTATTTAGGCGAATGCTGGGGTAGTGTCTTCCCCTCACAACAATAACTCCATTCCTTCCGATCTTATCCTGAGTGCACCTACATCCCACCATACATATAACTATGTTTTTATTGCAAATAAGGTTTATTTAAAAAGAAATTATTACAATTAAAAACTGAGACCTCACTAACTATAAGTTAATATGAACTCTGCCTATTGTTATCAATGCAGCGTCTTTTATAACAATCATTAATTTACTTAAGATAACTAACATCTCTAAGGATTGATAAATTACAATAATAACAAATAAGAAAGTTTCCATGTGTAATATTTGATGAGGTAATTAATATTTGATGTTCGACTATTGTTTACAGAATGATATGTTATACTAGCTATTTATATAATGATATATATTATACAAAATGCGGAGAATATAACTCCTTTCCCCTTAAGACAGAATGTCTTCATTCTGCGAAGTTATCTGTTTTAAAGGAATCACTTCTTTATCCTGTCTTTGTTTCTTAATTCTCTTACGTATCTTATTTATAAATACATATATCAAAATACAAAACATGACTAATAAAATAATTATAATAGTAGTTATAGATAAATGCATAACATGCACCAAATGATTAATTTTTAAATCAGTATTTGACATTTCAGCTTCTTCTTTTAAGGTTTTCAAGCTTTTTAAATGTTTTGGTTCTAGTTTTACAGTAAAGTCAGCTTTATAATTATTAATTTCTATAGGATTCTTGTAAGTAAAATTAACAAATGTGTTTTCAAAAGTTTGATCATGCATTGTTAATTTGAAATTGCTTCCGGATGATACAAAAGCATTATAAATTACTTTAAAATTATTAATTTTGTTGTGACATTCTTCAATTATTTCTAATCTTGTTTAAGTGATACTAAAATTTTTCAGTTGTCTAATTGAGCATATAACCTATAATTGTTATCGACTACGACGTATATACAATCTTTGTTATAAGTTATGGAACACTTACTCGTTTCTGTTCTTTCAAAACACACAATTTGTTTTTCTATAACTTTACACTTTTCATTAGTCCCATGGTTCTTTTCTTACACCTTGAAGATGATATTAGCACCTTGTTTTGCTGATCAGGTATCGGGTAAATTCTTTTGTATTGGAATATTGGAGGATTGAGGATGGGTATATACAATATACATGTAATTGAATCTTCTGTCGCCAAAATTCTAAACTTTGGAATTTCCAGTATTTTAAAAATATGGATTTTATCTAATTCAGGCAACTCTGCCTTTTTATAAATTAATTTTAAATGGTCGATAATTTCAATTATTTCTATATCAGACATAATTTCGAGATTTGTTATTTCAGAAAATGCTAAAGAAATTGTTCTTTTAATAGTTTGAAGGATGTCCAATAATTTGGAACTTAAATAATTAATATATTGAATAATTAACTGTGTGTCAAGAATACTGTTCACCTTGTTTAATTCATTAACAAATAAATCAGTGTTGTTCTGGGTAGTTTCCAAGTCTTTGGAGTACCTTTCAGTCATGTGATAAGCAAATGAAGTGTATTTATCTAGTTGTTGAATAATTCTTTCTTGATTTTTATATAGTGAATGGAGATTTTTATTAATTTCAGTTTAATCGTTGTTGGCAGGGTTTCCACTAATATATCTTATTACTGTACCGCTAGTATTAGCAAGACCACGTTTTCTTTTATGTTTAAGTTTAGATAATTGTTTTTCTATTAACTTACAATTTTCTTTTAACACAATGACTAATTTCTGGATCATGACGTTTGAATGTGTCTAAAATTACTACCTTACTTAATATTTGATAATAACTTATATATAAATCTGTTATAGTAATACAGAAGTAATACTCATGATAATGATCTACTAATTTGCCTGGGCCTATGTCCTCGCTAATGTACCCATTTGTATTAAATTTTTTAATTTGAAGGCCCTGGTTCTGGATTGCCAGGCAAATCCTGCAAACAAAATTTCTTTTTAATACGTTTCATTTTTCTTGTGTATGTTCGCTGGCCTATTTGAACTTTCTCTCAGCCCTTTGATTCTATTTTTATTAACGGATGTTATTCACTTTATCAAAGCACGGATCTGTTTTTCTAATTCTTTGCCTTGTAAAGTAGGCAATGGTTGATTCTTTATCTATTTTTCTTTTCTAGAGCCTTAGTGCCCTTTTCTAATTGTTTGTGATATAAGTGTTCGTAGAAGGGTAACAATTCGGTTTTTCGCTTTTCGTTGTAGTTTTCGTACACAGTTTTATTTAAATCAATTTTCGTAAGGCCCGTACAGTAGATTAAAAAGTGAATAACCCGTTTCAGAGTGTATAGACTGCTTGTACATTAATACGGCCGATATCATTGAATTTTGGGGACTTCCTTTTTTATTTTCAATCTTGATAATTCTTAATTTTTATAAAATGGTGGAGTGTACTCTTTCTATTGGAGAGTTATTGTTACTGTTATAGTTAGTAGTGAAATGCAATTCCATTTTGAATAAAGCGCAATATTCTTGGAAGACCTTGTTCTTGAACTCCTTTCCTTCGTCGCAAACAATTTTCTTTGGGTAACCGTGTTGCGAAAAATAGTGTCTCAACCTATTTAACACTGTCCTGATGCATCTGTTATGTAACAGGCTTGTGTATATCGTGAAAATAGGTCTATTATTGTTAAAAATTTGTTTCCTTCGAAACTAAATGTATCAATGTGTACTACATCGAAAGGTTTCCTTGCGAGTGAACGGCCAGAAAATTAAATTTTATGTGGATTTCTATCTTAATAACGTTACGAGTTTCGCATTCGTTAATTACTTTGTTTATCGTGGTTTTTAAGTTAGGCCAGTAATATTCAGTTTTTAAGTGATTATAGGTTTCTAGTATACCATTGTGATTATTAGAATCTATTACTTTGAATTGTTCATTCGATTGTTCTATATCTTTTGTTAGAAGGTTGCTTTTAACAAATTTTATTTTGTCATCGAATAAATTACTTGTTATTTCGAAAAATTTTGATTTTAATTCCTTATCTTTAAAGTATATTCCGTATCAGTTTTTTGGATCTATGATTTCCTTTAACATTCGCGAAATGTTTTCCAGTTCGTTACGTTGCCTAATTGTAACGGCATAGTCATGTTTCATGAATGGTCTTTGATATTCTGTTTTATATTGGTCTCCTAGTTTTAAGATTACTCGATACATGAAATGTTTTACTGGATCCTCAGAGATTGGTACTGAGAATATTGGATTTTTTGTAGATGTATGTTGTGTATTATTCGATTGATTATCTTGTTGCCTGTTCAATGATTCTTCTAAATCATCGCACGAAGGGTTTTCGTTGACATTTGGGATTATTGACATAAGGTCTGGTTTTGTATCGTTTGAGGTTTCCTTTGTATTTATTCAGATTCGCAATAACGCTTCGGCTACTAAATTTTCTTTGCCTTTCTTGTATTGTGTTTTGTAGTCAACCTCTTCGAGTCTCAATCTTCATTTAACTAGTCTGAAATTTGGATCCTTAAGGGAAAATAACCAAACTAGCGACTTATGATCTGTTTCTATTACAAAATTGTTTTCCGTAAATGTATGGCCTAAAATGTTTCGTGGTTTCTACTATACTTAGCAATTCACGTTCGATAGTTGAATAATTGCGTTCAGCACTATTTAAAGTCCTCGAGTAAAACGCAATTGGTTTTTTATTTTGCGATAAAACTCCTCCTATGGCTACATTGGATGCATCGGTTGTAACATGAAAAGTGTTCTCAAAGTCTGGATACGTTAATACTGGTGCATTGGTTAGTAATTCCTTGCATTGATAAAATGTTTGCAGATAATTTTGATCTGTGACATCAATCTTTGAATCATTTTTAAGACATTTGGTAAATGGTTGTACAACTTTAGCAAATTTTTTTATAAATCTTCTGTAATATCCTAGAAGTCCAAGTAAAGTTCTTATTTCATTTACTGTTTTCGGAAGTGGGTATTCTTCTAAGCCTTAATTTTTGCGGGGTTAGGTTTTATACCTTGTGGTGTAATTATGTGTCCTAGGAAGACTACTTCTTTACACATAAATTCCGACTTATCTTTTAAACTATATTCCCGTAATTTTTCAAATATCTGTCTAATGTGTACTGAGTGGTCATCAAATGATTTTGAGAAGATTACAATATCGTCCATGTATACAAAACAGAATTTATACAGGTATGGGCGTAAAATATTGCCCATAACTCTTTAGAACGTGCTCGGGGCGTTTTTGACTCCGAATGGTATTCGAACGTATTCGAAATAACCATTGTTTACCGAGAAAGCAGGTTTTTCGATAGAATCATGATCCATTTCTATCTGATGGAATCCTTGGGCAAGATCTAAGATAGAAAAGTACATGCATTTTCCTAGATTGTCCAATATTTCGTCAATTCTTGGGAGTAGATATTTGTCTTTAACCGTTTTTTCATTTAGTTTCTTATAGTCTATAATAAGTGGCCATTTTTTTCCGCTCGCGTCTGGTTTTTTCGGTACAATCCGAAGCTAAATCCTAACACATTACTTGTGTTTTATTTAAAAGTTCAACAGTAATTACCTCAACCTAGTAATATGATCACGCAATTGTAACACGGGTAAACAGTTCAGTATAAATAATTTATAATATGGTTAATTTAAATGCACTTAATCTTTTGTAGAAGTTGCAGGTATACGTAACCAATTAGGAAATAAACTTGACTATGTAATACTTATTGACACAAGAGATCAGGAAAGACCTAACCTGATTGTTGAACGACTATGTGTACTTTATTTAGTACAGTTTAATTTCCATCCTCGTCATTGCAGGGCAGCTACCAGTAGTCAGTTACGTTCATTTACAGTTCCGAGCGCATCGTAGCAATATCAAAAACCAGACGAAAGGTACATAACATGTAATCTTAACAGCAACCAGTACATAAAGAAGGAAAACGCAAAACGAAAACACCCAAACAGAAAAAAAAAAGCTCTATAGGTCGAAGACGAACTATATTGTGATAATTTACCACAAACCGGTAAAATATATTTCCTTCAATTTACATACCGTAGTTTAAGCCACGTGGGTGTAAGCAACATATTTTTCATATCCGCAATCAGTAGTGATTCTATTACTTCATCAAATGAAGCAATAATTTTTAAAGCGAAACTTTTCCTCTAGAAATGGTGATTTACACCGAGAAAACAGAAATCAGAGAAAGTTTGCAAAATATAATTTTACACCAGAACTTTAAAATGGCCGTGTTAGAAGAACCACACCTTCGGAACGAGGTATTCAACAGAATTTTCCTTATCAAATTTTGTAAAAATGATAACAGATGTTTGTTTTTAAATAAAACCTAATTAGTTATATGCAATTATTTATCACCATCTAGTGGTGATTTAGTAAAGTGGCAGTTGCCTATAAAAATGTAAGAATTTTAAAATAACCAGAACCTACGCATAGATGGCACTAGCAGGTTTATTTTAAGAATCTTTGTCATGGAATACAAAGTTAAATACGAAAAGAAATAATGCCTTTATAACGTAGAAAAGTAAACGCAATAAAAGAAAATCATTTAATATAATAGCGAAATAATTAACGAGTAAATTTAAGTAAATAACAACCCTAACAATGCAGGCTACAGATAAATTTTGTTTTTCCAAACAGTACTGCATATCAGGTGGATGTTATTTATACTGATTTTTCCAAAGCATTTGACCAACTAGATCATGGAATAGTACTACAGAAATTACGAAGTTTTTGTTTTTCTGTGTCTTTATTAGATTTTATAAAAAAATTATTTATAAAATACTATTATGTCCGTGAGTTGCAATAATTTTCAATCAAGCTGGTTTCTTGCTTCATCTGGAGTACTACAAGGGAAATTTTAGAAAATTATTCAAAATGTGCCTGAGTATGTGCCTGTGGTCACTCGCCAGCCGAAACTATACGGACGATTTTGATGAAATTTGTAATGAAGGCCTACAAGACAATTATGTCGACAAAACAAGCTTTCAAACGCAATAGGTATCCAGGGGGTGAAAATAACGGTGTTACGTTGGGGGCAAATTTTCAAATTTTAATAAAGAACATTGAAATTCAGGTCATCAATAACTCGCATGAAATGGAATTTTTTGCAGTTTTTTTAAACTTTCAACATTGAATATGGCCGCAATTACAGTCACATATACATTCTATTTGTAGAAATTTATATTTCCAATACCGTTCATGATATAAAAGACTTGGAAATAGATATGCATAGTTAAATAAAGGTTCTTTAAAGAGATTTCTTTACGTAAGAAATTATGATATAAATCTGCCTATATTTAAGCGACCAAACTTAAGGAATTATTCGAAATTGATTTATTCAAAAATTTCTTCAAGAATTTTTTTTTGTTATTTTATATTTTGTAGGCAACCATCCACTTTCATGAATGCAACTAACTTGCTTCTTTTAAAACTACTAGTATAGTAGATATGAATTTTCAAATATTTAATATTGATATTGTTATAACTTTCTAAATATTTTGGTTACAAACTTGGGATTTTGGAAATAAACGTTGTTCATGTGCGCTAATGAAATGATTGTATCCTGATGAAAATACTACTTCTGGTTTTTACAGAAATTGAAAACATTCCTCGCATTGCTGGTATAATATACACATACTCTTAATTTATTTGAAAGGGAGCGAAATTTGCTTTAAAGTGATATGAAACAGTCTGTAGTTACCTTGAAAGATAAGCGAGATATCTATTTGTAACTTTCAACCTACATGTACATATGTAGATATAGAAGGTTATGCAAGCGACTTTTTTTTCACTATCGCTAAATCGACTTATCAGCTCATTTTACAACATTTTACAAGTTTCGTCAATATGGGACATGATGTCTGGATGTCTCGGAGAGGGGGGAGGGTGTTATTAGGGTCAGTTTTTGGTTTTAATTAAATAATTCAAAGATATAAAAATACCCCATATATTTTTTAGTATTTTGCAGGAAAGTCCAGTAATGCACTAGAATTCACCTGGTTTCTTTACAAATTAATAACAGGAATGATCGATGACTGTAATTTACTGCAGCTAATATCCTTTAAAGTACCAAATAAGAATTTTTCGCATCAACTACGCGTTTATCGTAGAACTCCTTCTCAAAATGTCACCAATGTACTCAATGTTACACGGCCATAATGAGCATATCAATGATGTGGACGTTTTTTTTTTGGTCAGTGAGAACAAATATAAAAGTTTCATAAAAGAAACGATTGGTACCTGACATGTAATTATGCTAGTCAAGTGTAAGTGTATTGTTCGCTATATTTATGTGTTATGTACAACTGCTAGCACAATTTGTTGTAACCTGACTGTGATATATCTACAAGTTTATATATACCTCCGTGTATTTATATTGTATACTATATTGTATTTTACGCTGTAAGTGGATTGATTTCACCAATCTGTTGAGTGAATAAACATCATCATTATTATTATTATTATTATTTATTGTTATCACACGTACGATGGTATGAGAATATAATGGGGGAATAAATCCAACCATTATATTTTACAAAAGGTAATGTTAATACTTCTAATACTAAGAGATATAGATTAACGTTAATACCATGAATTTATGTTAGTTAAAAATTTTCTTACAATGTGGCATGTTTCTAAAATTACAGTACGTTGTAGTGTGTGAAATAAGTTTAGACAAGTGGGTTTTGAACCTGTTAGATACTACACCTGTGGCAGATAGTACAGTTGGGATCAAACAAATTTTCGTAATATTCCATACACTCATCATCTCTATTGCCAGTGTTTCATACTTGTGAAGTTTTTCTGCTTCACTGGAAATAACATTTTTGCTTAGTGGTACGGCGACATCGATGATGAATGCATGTTGATTTGGTTTATTTATAAGAATAAGGTCAGGTCTGTTATGTCTAACCTCTCGATCAGTAAATACGATTCTGTCCCAATATAATATATAATTTTCGTATTCTAATACTGATTTGGGAGTGTATACATAATAAGGCCTAACATTATCAAGTAAATTGTACTTAACTGCCAGTTGTTGGTGTAATATCTTACAAATTTGGTTATATCTGTGGAGATAATCAGTAGGAGCCAAGAAGGAACGTCCAGCTATTACATGTTCAATGGTTTCAAAAGGTACATTGCATTTTCTACAAGATTCTGAACATTAAGGTTCATAATGTGTTTTTGTAATTATTCGTATTTATTACTCCATCTTGAATAGCACATGTGAATCCCTCTGTTTCAGAATACAATGTACCCCTTTTCAACCAGTCTACTGACATCTTCTTATCAATTCCCGCGGAATTCAAAAGTGTCGGGCTTGCCATGTAATACCTTATTTTTCCAATTAATTTCAAAGTTTAATTTTGGTTCACAGTCTAAATCTCTTTTGTTTAAGTTAAGTCCCGCAAAATTTTACTATTATTATTATTATTAATTATTATTACAGAATTGAAATTCTAAAAGTTAGCTTGAAATAAAAAAAATCACCCTCAAATCACAAAACAATGTTATATTCATATCTTATATTTCTCAAAGTACGTTTCAGTATTTAATCGACATCAAAAGGTACTTTTTTATTTTAACACGGTATACTAAGTATCTTAACCACTGTAAAAAACTTTTAAACAATTTCAGTCCTCAATACATTGACACTTGGAAACAAAACATTTTATATCTATAATTTCTTTTAACACTGAAATTCGGAAAAACGAGAATAATAGTGTTGTTTGACGTATGTTACTTAAAATTTCCATACCCGTTGACATTCTAAACAAACCGTTCAGTTTACGCATTTAAAAGTATTGTTTCGAATATAATAATAATAACAGTAAAATTTATTAACCACTAATTAATACAAATTATTTAGCAGCGTCAGGACTAGAGCTAAACTAATACTACATGTATTATATACAGTACAAAAAAAATCGTGAAACCACAAGATACAAATATAACATATACAGTAATCATACTTTACCTGGGGAAGCAGACGTATAATCATTCATATTGTAGAAACAATGCTTTAGTAAATTTTTCTTCACAGTTACTTCGAATTTTGTAAATGTTAAACGTTTTATACTATTACCTAATTTATTATATAAGAGTTTCTAATTAATAGACCTTTGCTTAGCTATATTAAGTAAATTAACATTTCTTGGGTCATGTGTGCCTGTCAGCACCTGTTTTAAGATTTGACACGTTCTTATACGTTTCTAGTAATATATACTAAATATAAACAGTAGAAACTGTCATAATTCTAAATTGTTTAAAATATTCTTGACAATGAGCTTAACAGTCAACATTTGCTTTTATTAGAATTACAGATCCTTGTAGTCTCAATACTCTTATCACGTGCACCGAGTTACCTCATAGAATAATTCCATAGCTTATTAAGGAAGGCATAATAGTAAAATAGCACGTTATGAAAAGATTATCCCTAACTTTTGTTCGCAGCTGTTTAATAGGGTAAATATTACTTGCTAGTTTTTTACATAGTTGCTCAATGTGAGTTTTTCCAGCTAAGCCCGTTATCAATAGTAATGCCTAGCTATTTAACCTGAGTATTAGTCGTCATATTGTTTTGAGTTCTAATATATTTTTGTATTTTATTACAGTTGTTAGACAGTTTGTTAGTATTAAACCAATTTATTGTATGCTGTTCAACTGTTTTCGCCACAGATTTTATACGTTCATACTGTCACCTTTGCACAGTACGGTAGAATCATCGGCATATTGAATGCACCTATAGGGTAGAAGAATAGCGGGTAAGTCTTTCATGTCAACAATAAATAATAAGGGACCCAATACAGATCCTTGAGGAACGCCACAATTATTGGGTAAAAGTGTCGAACACGAGTTTTTTAAAGAGACACATTGTTTATATTTTGTTTATATACTGAAAATTCTTTCCATAGGCAAAGGATAAAGTTAACATTTGCTCATGATGTTGCTTATACAGCTTGTTTCACAATACCATGTACAGGGTAATGTAACCCATCATATTCCCATGTAATGTACCCCTATATTACATACGCCTACTTGGATTTTCTAAAAAATACAGTTCAAAGATTCTTTTTCGGTATATTCATAAGTACATTACAGATTTATCTAAATTTCTATTGCATTGCAAATATTTTTATTAATTTTGAGGTTAGAAATTGTGTCTCTCGTACCGTAGATAGAGTGTTATTATAACCATAATACGGTATTATAGGTGCAGTAATCCATTGGCATAATAAGTTTGGAAATCCTGCACTGTGTTTCCGTAGGGCCCATATTGAGTTTGGAGGTTTGGACGCGCTATAGTAAAGAACTATCAATATTGTATAAATATAGTTAACAAAATTTTATCTGATTTTCGGTCATCCAATGTTCTGACAGGCACAAGACATCAAAGTTACGTTTATCTAGAAACAAAGATAATTCTTTTATTTTATTTGATAGACATTGTATATTCATGTGGAAAATATAAATATTATTATTAGTAACTACTTGATTACTCGAATCCTCTAAATTTTTTTTCGCTCACACGCTGAACATTATACAATGTATCCTAAAAGTTTGGAAATGCTCAATTATCTCAGTTATTTGTAAAGTAACATAGATGAAAATTGTGGAGTTTACATTAGCAATTATGCTCTATCCAAAAAAATATTTTCAGTGATGCAGTGTTGCCGCTTCTACTAAGCAACTTTGAAAATTCAAGCGGAACACCATGTATATTATCCAATTAGGCATTGTAAACTCCATCCGCTGTGTTTTTAATAATAGCTAATTTAAATGAACGAGAAAGAATTATACTGCTTATGATGCGTAGTTACGGAGATAGTGTGAGGTACTATAAAGAGGTGGCAGATTTATTTGATGACGATTTTCCAAACCATATCCCAATTGCAAAATCAACCGTAAAGAAAACAGCTAGAAGATTTGAGGAAAAGGGAAACTGCAAAAAGAGGTGTAGATCGGGACGACCCAAAACAGCAAGAAGTGCTGAAAAATGCTTGAACAGATTACTAACATTTATTGAGAATCCTCATAGTTCCCTGCGGAAGTTAGTAGTAGCTATTGATCTAAGTCGTTCATCAGTGTCAAGACTCATCTTGTTCAAGAGCTGACAGACGCTGTTTTCGGTAGAAGAAACGAATTTTGTGAAACCATGATGTCTAAGAGGGACGAGAATAATGATTTCTTCAATAACATTGTTTTTCCTGATGAAGGGACATTTACGCAAAATGGCAATGTGAATCGCCATAATTATAGGCACTGATCAGATCAAAATCCTCATTGGATGAGAGATGCGCATTCCCAGCTCCCTCAGAAAATAAATGTTTGGGCAGGGTTGTATGGAACTCTGACTATAGGTCCATTTTTTATAGAAGGGAACTTAACAGCTGAGAGATATTTGGATATACTTCAAAATTTAGTCGTTCCTGAAATTCAACGTTTGTCTGACACAAACTATTAAAGTACATGGTTTCAGCAGGATGGAGCTCCTCCCCACTATGCTTGTATACTGCGGTAATATTTGAATACAAGGTTTGCTAACAGATGCCTAGGCAGCCGGCTTTCTATGTAGTGGCCAGCGAGGTCTTAAGACCTCTCGCCATTAGATTACTTTTTCTGGGGGCATCTAAAAAATAAAGTACAAGCTACAAAACCGGAGTACCTCGACGGTTTAAGACAACGGATACAAATTGAGTCTGATCTTACTACCGAAGATATGGTTCACAAGGTTATCGAAAAATTTTACTACCAACTAGCAAGGAAAACATTTTGAACATTTAATTTTCGTAATTTTTTTAAACAATTTTTCAACAAATTCCTTGTTAGAAGATTAGATATATTTGTATTTGTCAATCGGTAGCTTATGAAAATCTAAGACAGGAATGTGCAAACGGTTTTTCTTGATCTCTTAAGGTTTAGATTTTGCAGCCTGTCAAAGTGACGAAATGGTCTGTCAATTATTTCGTGAAGGTTGAAGATAGGTATAGGACTTCATACATAAGATGTACTTAGATTTATTCCGGGAATAAAAATTGAACAATCTACATGCTGTTCCGTTTGAATTATCAAAGTTTCTTTTAATTTTTAGTAGAAGCGGTAACACTGCATCACTGAAAATATTTTTATTTTATAGAGCATGATTGATAATGTATACTCCCCAATTTTCATCCATATCACTTTACAATTAACTGAGATAATTGAGCGTTTCCAAACTTTTGGAACACACTATATATAATGCCGTACTTTTTTCTTCGAAAGCTCTTTTGTATAAAAAAACGTCTGATGCATACATAGCCGGGTCAAACCTTTAGATCCATTGTTTTTCTAAACTAACCTTAAACGAGGCATATAATTCAGCATTAGGAGATATTAAAATTTCACATGCTTCAGGAAAATGTTTTAGTTGTTCAAATGTCGTACCCGGTGCTAATCTATATACGTGCAAATCTATTTTTTTGAGAATTCCTTTTAATGAATTTTCCTTAACTAGATATTTTTTTGAACCTCCTTGGAGCTCTCTTTGACCTTTTTCCATTCAGAACTTCAGTCCATTAAAGTTTTAACACTTAGGAAATTCCAGTAGGTATCTTCTGTAATCGTAATATTCTGATCACACTTTGATTTAACGGTATTATCCAATTCATATTGCACTTGATTATTATTTATCATCGTATCAGTATTCTGTTTATTCATATCATTTAGCTTCACATCATTTTAATTGATAACCACTGATTTAGATTTCGGTACTTGTTGGCCTTCATTTCTACACTCTTCCATCGCAATACTTTTTAAAGGTTGTTGGCATTGTTGCAATAAATAAATTTGGTTTCGTAATTAAGTGATAATCGATCGCTTTGTTTGATAATGTAATTAAAAATACGTACATCAGTTTTATTATCATCAGCCACATTTATTAAAGTTTCAAAGAATTGCTTATCAATTTCGTTGTTTTTTACAGTAATAGGTTCTTCACAACATGTATCGTCAGTGAGGAAATTAACAGATTTCATTAACTGGGCAGGCACCACGTGGGGTATGACAGACCCCCCAAGCAAACGTCACGTGTTAGTACGGCTATCTGATTGGATACACCCTCAAGCGACTCATCAGTTTTTAAAAACTGTTCAGTTAAATACCATTTGCAGTGACATTGGTCTAATGTGGCTTTGTGAACATTTTCTTGCAGATATTATTTGAGCGGTGCTGGTAGACCCTACGTGGTTACTAGTGTCTTTATAAAAATTAGTTTTGACATTTTTAGTTTTATTATTTAGTTAATTTGCGTGGTTTTGTTCCATAGTTTTGAAATCTAGTTATTCTTATACAGCACTCTATATTTTATTTTCTTTTTGATGCTTAGTTACATTTCTAAGTTATAACTGATTTTTAGTTCGATTAACTGCATCGAATACAAAACGCCGGATTATGAAAAAGAGCAACTTTATCAAGGAAGTATCCAAGATAGTGGTATTCCCGACATAATTCAGATTCGGAACCCGATATTTGTGACGAATCTCATCACGAAAGCGAATCTGACCAATCTGTTGCGGAATTATCTGGCAACGACGAGGTTACATTATGCAAACAAGGATATTACACAGGAAAAGATAAAATATCTAAATGGAGAAATCATCCCGCGAGACAGAACATAGTGATTAGTAAACCTGTTAATCCTCAAGCAAAAAACAAAATAAGCCACAAGAACGTTTTTCTCTTTTTATAGACCCAGTTATGATCAGTCATGTAACAAACTGTACCAACACGAAAATTAAAACGGAACCAGCAAAAACGAGAATATCCGTCACGCGTGTAAAGCGGATAAGACGAAAATAAGAGCATCATTTGTTCCTTTTATTTCTGCAGGATGGATGGCAGGTCATCAAAACCTGAAAGATTTGTGGAATGAGAATAAACTTAGAATACCAATTTTTACACTACAATGAATCGTTTTTACTACTATTGAAGTTTTTACGGTTTGATAATATCCATACCCGAAATCAAAGAATAAAAAGAGGTAAGCGGGTATGAAGGATATCTTCGATACCTTCAACTCTAACTGCCAGTAATACTATTCCGATTCAGAATATGTTACAATTGGGGAGAAGTTAGTTACATTTAGAGGTCGTTGTCAGTTTCGGCAATATATTCCCAATAAGTATGGCAAAAACATGGTATACATTCTATATATACAGGAGCACAACCGGACGGGTCATATAAATTCTCTAATTCCTCAATAAATGTTATGATGAGATTGGTAAAACCAATTGAAGAATCTATTGCAGCGGATAACTGGTTTTTACGCAATGCACTCGTGAAAAAACTTCTAGAAAGAGATTTATCATTTGTCAGAACCCTTAGGAGAGAAAATAGGGAAATTCCATCAGTATTTATTTCGACAAAATCAAGAAATAGCGACACATCTATTTTTGACACTAATATGGCCTATACATTTACCTGTTCCAAAAAAGAAGAGGAACGCCTTGCTGATATCAAGTATGCACCTGGACAATGATTCAATTGATGATACCACAGGATTTAGCAAGAAACCTAACATCGTAACGCTATACAACCGTACTAAAGCTGGCGTTGATTTAGTAGACGAATTACGGGGAACCCACTCCGTATCAAAAAGACGAGTCGATGGCAACTGGCACTATTCTTTACAGTCTTAGACATAGCAAGAATCAACAGTCAAATTATATATGATGCCAATAATCAAGAAACGAGTAAAAGGCGAATACTTGCAAGATTCAGCCTTTTGAGTGGAAAACTCCGTAAAAGATCCTGTGACTAAGATATAGCAAGGCAGACTCCTCAAAAAACTGCTAGGTACTGTGGTCTAGCATCAGATGAAAGTTTACTTACATCAGGTCCATCGACCTCTATAGCTCTCTGCACCGTGTGTCTTATGAATAAAGATATAAACACATACCTTTCCTGTGTAACCTGTTTTAAGAACATGTGTTTAAAACATATGAAAAATATTTGTGGAAACAGTCTTCCTTTCGATGTCATCGAAGACGATTCAGATTCACAATGTAACAATGTAATACGTGGTTGTTTTATTTTTTTATGCACATGCGGTAGTTGAACTCATTTGATGTATTTAGCTTAAATAAGTATGTATTCTTTGTTTTGTTGTAACAAAAGATTCAAGTTTTTAGTGGGGTGCCCTTAACACCCCACATGGCCCCTTTTGATGTAAAAATGTACGTAATGTCTGCCGGGTTAATTTAGTACAACCAACATGAAGCATTTTTTCACATTTTAGGCCACATTTTCAGAAACAAGGCCAGTGCTCTGTCCCGTCGCCATTTTCTATGAACTATAACATTGAAAAGATTACAACCGAGCAATAAGAATAGGTGGAAAAATGTAAGGAATCCAAAGGATAGCTCAAAAGGTTTATTAAAATTGGTAGATAGAATAAGTTCAGAAAAAAAACAGTAAAAGAAAGTTGTAACCCTAAAAGGGAACTTGAAGTAAATAGACTAAAGCTAATTACATGTTTATAAACTTAAAGTTTGTGAACGAAAGGTTTTCTTTGTACACAAAGCGATTACAGTTTTTAAAACTGATGACGAGAAGACTAACGTTTAAATACCGTCACCAACACTTATTTCCTCGTTTTTTTATTATTATTACGTCCTAAATTTAATTATACTTTAAAGTGATACATTCGAAGGCTTATTAGGAAAACTTTTTCATTTTTACATGAAAGACTGCTAATTAAAACTGTTTTGATTAATGATCCTTTAACGCTTCAATATAAATACGGGAAGGTAAATAAATACCACAAGGTGCAAGTAAAATAATACAGTTTAAACCTTTATAATTTTATAACAACAAAGGATAAACGCGCACGTGAAAACACTATTTTTATTTCATTTCGTGCGCGTCTCTGCCATAAAATTAAAAGTTATCACACATTCAAAAGGAGAATCTCAATTTTCGCGAGATTTATATAACCGCAACGGATAAATATATCTTTCGCACGGATTCCGATGTTTCCTTTTTAATTACAGCTGTAAATTTTAAATACTTTTAATTATAAACTTAATTCTTTTTTTTCGTATGTGAGTTACGTGTTTATGGCACGAATAAGTATTGACGTAAGTCGTAGATTATCTAAAAACCGCGGTCAAAGCGTAGTAATAATGAGATCACACGGGTGTGGTAAGCAGTATAGCGGTAACATGAAGTTGCAGGTAAACGGGTCCCAAGGTGTGCATAACACTGCTCACCACTCAATCTGGTTTATGGTCTCTCCAAATTAAAGCCGGCATACGGATGATTAACGACTTCCCAGCTCAGCACTTCATCCTCTTTACTTATATGCGGTGTGTTTTACACGTCAAATGAAAAGGCATGCAATGTTATACACCGAATTCACTTTAACCCCTTTTAGAGCAACGTATATTTCCTTATAAGTAAATTAATAAAAGGACTTACATAAAACGTGAAGGACTATTTGTTGGGTGACGTCTTCTCCAACTCCATTACTAGCGGTACATTGGTAGACCCCAGCTTGATGTCGGTCCACCCTTTCTAAATTGAGTTGTGGTGCTACTAACGTTTGCTCACCCCCCGGTAGCAAATTATTTCTGCGCGACCACGTTACTTTTGGTACAGGATTTCCAGATGCTTTGCATTCTAATCGAACTGACGTTCCCTTCTTTACTTCTACTCTACCATTAGACGTTACATAATGTATTCGTGGGGGCACTGAAAAGAAATGTCAAAAGTGATTACGTTTATATAAAAAAACAAACTTAGTTTGAAGTGTTTTTATATGAGCCCTTTACTATAACAAACTTTTCAGATTAGATATTCATCATAAAAAAAAATTGTTGGTATTATATCCTGCACATCATATTCTATGAATTGGCCAAACGAACCTTAAAGTTGAAAAATTATTACAAAAGTATAATTTTACTAACAAGCACTAGTTATCTCGTAAGATACTATAAAAAATATATAGTTCAATTATAGTAAGAAATTAATGAAGGATTGGTCAGTTTCCCTCTCTAAGAAAAATCAGTCATTTTTGTCAGAATCAATGTTAAGTCAATTAATCAAAATGGAACTACTTCGTTTATAAAATGCAGAAAAAGTTTACTTAGAAACAATTTTTACTGATAATGACAAAAACTGCGTATAAGATAAACTAAAACCTTAATATATATAGATCAAAATTTCAAAGACAATTCACGTTTGTTTTATCTATTGAATAACATTATTTGTGAAAATGGTGTGAATATTTCTTTATTAATTGCAAGCTTTGTGACAGATACTCTGTCTTTCGTCAGGATAGTAACAAAGTGACAAATGTTGACAAGGTAACTAGAAAATTAAAATTAAATCACTGTTGTAAAAGATTCAATTCTTGAAAATAGACATCCAGGTATGGGACAGTTCATATCCCTTATCCCTGTTCAAATTGTTTCAGAATTGCAATAGTTTCTCGAATTTTTCTTGTACAACAATTCCTATCGTTAGCCAGAATTCTTGTATTTCTAAGTTTTATATTGTGCAGACTGTTTAAGGCATGTTCAGCAATTACTGATTTAGTGGCTGATAGGTGCCTTTTGTGTTCTGTTATCCTGGTGTTAATTCTTCTTCCAGTTGCATCGATGTAGACTTTACCATAAGAGCATGGTACTTCGTAAGCACCAAATGTATATAATGGTATTGGGTCTTTAGCAGAATTCAGAATTTTAATACTGCTTTTGTAAGCTACTTTTATATTATGCATTTGTAATATTTTACCAATTTCATTCGTTGTGTTTGCAAGGAAAGGTGAAATGGCAAATTTATTTGAAGTTGTAAATTCATCATCAGTAGATGTCGTTTGTCTCGGTTGAAATGACTTCTTAATTTGTTGTTTGTTGAAGCCTTTATTTATGAAGGCATTTTCAAGATGGTTTAATACATATTGTAATTTATCTGGATGACAATTGTTTGTGTCACGGTTGTACAAAGTTCTTATCATACTAAACTTTTGGGCTGGATGATGGTATGGCGAAGGATTACTGCATGAGTTAGCTTACGATATAGTTAGGCTTTCATTTGGTTTTCTTGTGATTAATAAATAAATATCCACACCACTTTTCCCAAATCGTGTTATTTAATATGACGAATGTATCTCTAGGCGATGATCAGTCATGTACATTAGGATTTATTTATCGTCGCCGCTAAACAGTGAGATTTTTTAAAATCTGATTTAAACATTCTTTGAAACGAGGTAAAACGCTACATTACATGAACAAAACCTGGAACATTATAATCGAAATGTCTATTAAATTAAGTCTAGCGCAAAATTATTATAATCCAAACATCTCAAAGCATTATTAAAAATATTGAAACTTAAAATTCAAAATTTGTGATTTGCGAAGCTCAAGATGAGAGTTTGTCTAGGCTAGGTTTAACGTTTATCGTTCTATATTACAGATTTGATATTTGATGGTCCATATTTCACGTCTGAAGCCTGACAATTGAGGTGTGACGTTTGACGTTTTACTTTGAAGTTTGATGTTTTACGTTTGAGGCATGCGGTTCAAGTTTGACGCTTTACGTTTAAAGTTTTACGTCGTTGCCGTTTGTCAGTGTTGTTGTCGTTGTCGTTGTCAGTATCATTGTCGTGGTCAGTATCGTTGTCGTGGTCTGTGTCGTTGTCGCTGTTGTCGTTTGTCGTTTGTCGTCTGTCGTCCGTCGTCCGTCGTCCGTCGTACGTCGTCCGTCGTCCGTCGTCCGTCGTCCGTCGCCCGTCGTCCGCCTCTCGTCTCTCGTCTCTCGTCTCTCGTCTCTCGTCTCTCGTCTCTCGTCTCTCGTCTCTCGTCTCTCGTCTCTCGTCTCTCGTCTCTCGTCTCTCGTCTCGTCTCTCGTCTCGTCTCCCGTCTCCCGTCTCTCGTCTCTCGTCTCTCGTCTCTCGTCTCGTCTCTCGTCTCCCGTCTCCCGTCTCCCGTCTCTCGTCTCTCGTCTCTCGTCACTCGCCTCGAGCCTCTCGTCTATCGTATCTCGTCCCTCGTCTCTCGCTAAGAGTAATTTTTTGACACCGACAAGTTCCATTACGACAAAAATTATAATCGCAACCTCTTTTAGGAGCAACCGAATA
>JARFJB010000902.1:7650000-7657500 GCA_036346205.1 Vesta saturnalis | reverse complement strand
TTGAAACGCCGCTGGAATTTAGTGAGGAATTGATTATCATGTGAAGGAATATTTGAATGCTGTAGAAAGATTTTCATGTTTAAAGCGTTAAAAAAGCTGCGAAATAATGTTTTGGGCAAATTTTTGTTGATATGGCACTGGTAAAACTACTGATCTTTTTGCCACTGTGTATGGAGAAATTTGGACCAAAGAGATGGTTGTAGACGTATGTGTGAGTAAGTTTACGGTATATTGATGTTTTATTAACGTGCAGTAAAGAATATGTATGCATACTTTTGTTTGTAGAAATTTTTGTAATATGGTGCAATATAACAATTTAAGGCATGTTCAAGAATGAAGCTGATGGAATGTGATTGAGCGGAAATAGAATTCGCCCATATGTGAGATTTGCATAGAAAGTTGAGATATAATCTGGTTAACCTGCAGTGTGAATGTAATTGCAATTAATGATTTCCTCGGAAAGTTTTCTGTGAATTTACAAAGTAATTCAATATGGTTACGTTTATTTCGCATGGTTGGCGTCCTCTTTTACGATGGAACCTTCGACGCGGCAAAGAAACGCACGAAATACTCAATTGGGATAGATAGATTTTGATCTTAGCGCGAATATATTGTGACGTCTTGGCAATATGGCAGGCAAAAGGTACATAAGCGATTGTCAAATTTGAGGGGTTAGTTAGTTGGTTAGAGGTTTTGAGTAGGAGTCACGTGCGCGCATTAGAATGGTTAGTGTCGGAGTTTATTTGTGAAAATTATAATGTTATCAGAGCATGTATAGCGACTGCATTAACCTATGAGGGGATAAATCGTATAGACATTCACAAATAAATAATTTAATATACTGTGCGTTGAAGGAAAACATTAGTGATTTTCTTCAAGAAATAAAAAGTGCTTAGGCAGATTAGAAGTTAACACAGCACATATTTTGTTATTAGTGTTTCAATTGTGGGACCCGTGACCTAATATTATTATAAAGGTAACCATTTAAGTGACCGAAAGAAAAGTTTGTAACTTTTAGTTAAGATACTGGTGATCATCATTGACATTGAATGTCTAGAATCGTTAGCAATACCAAATTGATTGTATAAAAAGGAACCTTAATGTGTCTGTATATGGAAGCAACCATTTTTCCATTGTGGAGCATACTAGGTACGCGACTGAACAAACCATAGGCACTGCATTAGTGAGTACTACAGTCGAGTGCATAGGGAG
This sequence comes from Vesta saturnalis, assembly GCA_036346205.1. NCBI lineage: Eukaryota > Metazoa > Arthropoda > Insecta > Coleoptera > Lampyridae > Vesta > Vesta saturnalis. The sequence continues at coordinate 7,656,288 of JARFJB010000902.1, read as the reverse complement.
AATGCGGCTACTTCTTGTGTTTTGTGCATAGTGCATCCAAAAATTTAAAAAAGTATTACTGAAAGCCGATCGTATGGACTACAACTACCGCACCGAAAAAGGTTTAATTAGTGTAATACGTAAGAATTAGATTTAAATTTTATTGAACCAGGACAAGTACGATTATCTTATGTACATTTTTTATTGTTGCGTTAATTACGGTCCATTCAAAGAAAAAAAAGTAATTGAACTTTACTTGTTTTGTGGTTTTTAGTTTTAGGAATTGGGGAATTTTAGTACTAATGTATTCATGTGCGAATTTGTCAATATACATCCACTGTTTAACTTATTTTGTCGTTTATTTGTGTCAACTGGTTACACCTTCTGAAAAGTGAAATTAGTCTTTGCATATTTCCGAACTTAAGCATCGATTGGAAATTGCGTAATGAGCTAGATCAATTAAATTTTTCATTTTAGATTTGAAATATTAATACAGAACACTACTAAGTACTTACTGTTTTTTTTATTCATCATAAATTACAGTTTTGAAGTGTTAAAATTTCAACCTATTAATGAATGTCTAAATACGATTTTAAAGATAAAGTAGTAATTATATATATATATATATATATATATATATATATATATATATATATATATATATATATATATATATTAAGCACTAACCGATCTATGTTTGAATTATTCAGCAATTAACGAACATTTTGTTGAGATAACAATTTATTATTCAACCGATTTCGTTTATTTTATTTAGAATTTTCTCAATTGGGAATATTTATTTAATTCAAAGTTTTATAACAGTTAGAAGTATAAATTTACAGATTTACGAGGGATACTTCAAGTCAACGTCTTACGATTTGGGAATTTTCATCTGTAGAGGGCGTGCTTAATGAGGTTACGATGACTCGTGTATTTCAGAATTTTCTTAAGCTTTTGGATCAGTTTATTTTGAAGTGTGATTAAATTTAAATGCTGAATGGTTTTACTGAGTAGGCTGCAATCCTGTGTTCCACAGGCAGATAGGATTAATTTACCATCCCGCCTAAGGCTATTTATTTTAGCAAAACTTCAGTTTGTAGTGGCGCCTAGAGACAATTTTTCCTGGACTGAGCTTTGTGCGTTGTAGACTAATGGTAAGTGCAAGGTGTTTGAAACTGCTTTTCATCCATTTTACTCCTTATATCGACCGCGCCCATTTCCACTGTTGGCTTGGCAACCCGCTTATTTCGGTAGCACACACAACGGCTAGTGCGGTTTCCACGTGTAACAACAACTATATCTCAACCACTCACACCAAAAGCAGGCGTACCACACAGCTCAGCCTTAGCTCCCATATATACCTATGACTTCTCCAAAACACTTAACTGGACACCAGGTATAAGGGAGGCTCTAGGCAAGGTGCGAACCTGTTCAAAGCCCTCCGAGTACATGACCTAGGCTGCCACCTCAAAACCTTCAACACACAAACAAGACGAACATTAGACCACTACTCTAATACCGTGTGCGCCATTGTACGCCGCCTTCAAAAATAATAACCTAAAATCCATAGTCGTCTATCAACACGTTACGGAACATACGCAGACTACACTACAGACATCACAACGACAGAGCAATATAAGACACTACAAACAAAGTTCACCTACCGCAGAATCCACGGCTAAACAACCATAACGAGAACACCTTGAAAGCCACCTCTACAAACTAAGAAAACTCAAATACCTCCCTGCACTACTGACACCACTCACATAGCCCAAGAATTCGAAAGAATCCCAGATAACACCTGTTACCTAATCCGATAACAACCCCTTCTTGGTCAAAAGATGACCATGCAACACTAAACAATCAAACACCAACATACACACCATTAATTAATTGTAGCAGAATAATAAAAAACCGTTTAACTTTAACTTTTTTTACCGTATAAAACACACAACAAAATTAAAACTACAAGAAATTCCAAAAACTAAAACACACATAAAACCGAAGGAAGCGGGGCTGAAGAGGAAGAAGAACTGTCTGCAGAAATAGATTACTACATATGCTATAAATCTGTAATTAATCTAATAAGCTAATAAACGACCTAAACAAATGACGACTTATTAGAGCATGGTTAGCAGTATAAAGTCAACTTTAACAAATCAGTTTTACGACAAGCATACAAACTAATATGTTCACGACTTCAACCGCTTAAACATTTTCGGGATGATGTTTGGACTTTATTCCCCCTGAACTATTTAATATTCTTGTACAGAAACAACGCGTTCCAAGAGCTCAGCTATCATCATCAGCGGTCGACTGCTTGTATAGATACTTAAATTGTTAACATTGCTACATGGTAGACGCTTTAAGTAATCAACCCTAGCTATAATTTTATACACACAATTGAAGTTATAGGTACAGAATACAGTGACGTAAGTAAACACGTTGCTTTAACTGACATGACTAGTTTTGTGCATAAGTAATTAAAATAACAAATACTTTGCAATGAAAACCAAATAAATGGATTAGAATTAACTTTCCTGTTTCCAAACGTGACAACGTGCGCCAGTTAGAGTAATAAAAAATGTAGGAAATCAATTAGCTATAAAGTTAACACATGAACCAAAATCGTCAAAATCATTAGAAATTAAGTTAACATTTCCCATTTCTTAGTAAATAAATAATTAATTTAGAACCTGAACTTTCTCTTAATCCCTCAGCACGTTGGTATCTATTCACAGTTAAAGCTTCAAGCTCGTTTAGGTGTTAAATTGCCATACATTCATCAATGCAATTTGTTTTAATTAGGAAAAGGAAAAGTGATTGTTTTTCTCTTTTAAAATCCTTAAGAAAGAAACTGGGTTAATCCTGGTATTTGCAGAGAAGGGAAAAAAAGTCAAAACTCACAAGTTCTCGTTCATGGATATAAAAATTAATAACGTTGTCATATTAAGCTTTAAAAAAGAAGACGCTGCTGTAAAGAACAGCTGAAGCAATGCAAAGTCTTTTATTTACGAGTTGGCCGCAGAACTGATATAATACAAATCTTTTCATATTTTCATTTTTCAACTTACGAAAGAATGGAAAAAGTATATAAAGAATATACAGTTAAGGAGAATGGTAGATTGATATGCTGTGAAACCGTCTAATTTCTGTTTGTAGAATACAATAAAGTACAAAGCAAACAAAAAGAGCAAGCGGAATGACCGTAGCAATAGTTTAATCCGAATTTCTAACTTGTGGAGATTTGCATATTTGGTAACTTAATCTTATTTATTTTTGAGAGCATCTATTTCGTGTTACCGACTAAACATTTAGTAATTTTCAATGTAGGTATAGAGCACGTATAATTATAGAAAATTAGTTTACTAACTACTTATTACGGGGTTTATTCAAGATCACAAGAACTGAGGTTTGGAAACTGGAGCAAAGTAGTTGAGTTACGCATGAAACACTCTATTAATTCCCGTTTTAACATTACAAGCCATTTACTTGAATATTTGTTTAACATAGCAGTACGTCATACGCGTCATTTATTATGATAGTGATGTATATGTAAATTAAAATAGCTCTAATGCTGATCATAATTATTTTCGAGATATAGCGTTGCTATGGATTTCCACTAAAGGGAAAACAATTTGGAAAAGCGTATTTTGTAATCTTATTAAATGCAAGATGACTTCAAGCGAGAAATTTAATGGCACGCTAATCATAGATTCATTAACGGATCCAACGTGCACAAAATGCAGCACGTAGCAAATATTATTTAAGGAAAGTAATATTGATTTTGTTACATTTAATTTTATGTCATTATATTGGTCATTACGTAGCTAAAATAATAAGAAAAAGAGGAATTAAAAGAAATGACGGGCCATACTTTCTATAGACTTTTGAGAGTTTTCTAACAGAAATTCAAAATTAACTCTAACATTGAAAGAACAAGAATTAAATTAAGCATTTAATGACGCAAAAGGCAGACTATTATCAAAACTAATCAGACTAGTTCACGACTTAATTGTTATTGGTTTAAGAGTTTAAAGCCAATACAGCTACTTGAATGTCACTTTACAATCAATTATAACGTTTACCTAATCCTTGCACAATAAGTTGGATTATAGAAACGACGTAAGAATAGTCGCTAGAATAGATGTCTCAAAAACGGATTAGCGCTTATATTAATACTGCTCGTCTTTTCCTTTTTAACACATGGGTTTTGGGTTAGAAGGTGTATTTAGTTTTTGTGACCGCGGTCGGTAAATTAAAAAGAACGCTCTAAGTTATAAGCATTTTAAATTAAGGTACCTGCACCAAAAAGAGATAATAGGATGAGGTGTTTTTGTTGCGGCATGGAAAACCTCCACGTAACAGCTTAAGCCAGTGGTACTCAATGTCATATTTATTTCTGCGTGAATAAAAAATTGCATATTACATTCACCATTAAAGACAAAGCGTTAATCTATAAAAACGCATAAGTAACAGTTATTAAGAGAGAAAGGAATTCGTGTAATTTCAAAAATGCATGTGAACACAGGTCATAAATAAATAAAAATAAACATCTTCCTGTCGCTTATGACCGCCTTTATCTATCGCAATCTGTTTCTATTATATACCAGAGCATACATAAGATTTTCATATTGTAAACTTTTCTTTTAGAAAGAATAGTAGTGATTTTCTTCGTGTTAGCAGTAATTCGATAGCATAATTATGCTAAAGCATTTTATCTAACCGCAAATGTAAATGCAAAACAAAAGTTTAATAATTAGTTGCGTTGATCGGCCTGTTTCCACAAACTTTACTTTTATAGCACGACGTTTCGGAAGCAGGCTCTGCTTCCCTAATCAGGCTTAGTCTTGAGAAGGACTGATTACGAACTAGAGTCGAATTCATTTATAACGACTATTTCCCAATCACATGAACTATATTTACACAAAAAACCGCTGCCAAATTATCTGCCATAATGCTTTCTCATATACAGGGACCGCCATAAAGTTGGACACATATGGGAAAATTTTTTATTATTGAAATATCTGAAAAATTCTATTGACGGTTCGTTTCTGCTTGTCTGACAACCAAAAAATTCATTATGACATTTGAAACGTGACCATAGGTTTGGCGGGAATTTTGAAAAATGTTAACTGTGATGCCGCAAAATGGGTCAAATTGACAAGATATCGAAAAATTGTATTAAGAAAATGTATTTAGAGTGGAACAAAGACACCATATACCAATTTTCAGCCAAATCAGAAAAAAAATCAAAATACCATTTATTCCCCTCTACTTTTATTACGAAACATCATAAAATCTTGATTTACCTGGAAATAGTTTTAATATCATAAATTACATAATTTTAGGTATTTTAAACTATGAGGTGCACTTTAAAGAGCAACAATTTTCATCGTTATAAGCCGAAATATTAAATTCAAAAATATCGCTAATTTCAAATCTACTAATCAATATTAAATTTAATAAGGATAAATAATATGTTAACTTTTAATTCCATTTTATTTACCGGTTAAAAATATTAGATCAACTCGTGCACTTCAATATATAGGGCATGAACACAACCAGTGCCGAGGCTAAATCGTATTTTCTATATTTTCCTCTCATAAATTGTCTATTTTACAAACATTTGATTAATTTTGAACTAAAATTTATATTATTAAAACTATTTCCATGTAAAACAAGATTTTATGATGTTTCGTAGTAAAAGCAGAGAGGAATAAATGGTATTTTTTATTTTTTTTTCTGATTTGATAAAAAATTGGTATATGGTGTCTTGGTTCCACTTTAAATATATTTTCTTAATACAATTTTTCGATATCTTGTCAATTTGACCCATTTTTCGGCATCACGGTTAACATTTTTCAAAATTCCCGCCAAATCTATGGTAACGTGACAAGTGTCATAATGGATTTTTTTTGTAAGACATACAGAAACGAACCGCCAATAGAGTGTTTCAGAAATTCCAATAATAAACATTGTTCCCATATGCGTCCAACTTTATGGCCGTCCCTGTATGTGAATAAATAACTTCAAAGCCCACAATGTCTGAGTTTGAGTCATATCGGCTTTAAACACGACAATTCCCCATTTTTGATCTGCCATTTTGAATTTTTTCATTTTTACAAATGATTTATTCTCAGCGATCTCAAAAACCGACAATACCCGACGCTCAAAAAAATTTTGCACCCTAAAAACGGTACGCCACTGTTTATATACATAATGTTTTACAAATTAACAAAGTTGTAAAATTGATCATTAGCTCACAACACCTCAATTTTAGTCATATCAGATTTTAAACAGGACAAT
>JARFJB010000902.1:7615000-7647500 GCA_036346205.1 Vesta saturnalis | reverse complement strand
TTATAAAGCGTGAATGAACTTATAGGTAGAAAGATAAGAAGAACAGACAAGAAATATGCGCCACAAGCTTTAAGGAAAGCAGAGATAAATTATTAGTTCTTGGGAGAGAGTAAAGCTTGAACCAGGGAAGGAATAGGAAGAACAGATAAACGACAATTACCTTAACAAGCGTAAATTTATTTATAAATTTACCAACAATAAATAACCTTTGTAAATTTTAATATCTATATATAATAATAACAGTGCATGCCTATCCCAACATACAATTTTACCCCAACCCCAACGATAAGTGTAGCCTTATCTGACTATCACAATGTGAAACACTAAAGTTTCGTAATTAACATACATTTTCAAAATGGTTAGTGACGAGGGCACGTCGCGAGATTTTACGAGTAATAAACTCACGTTTAATCAATTTAGTTAATTTAATAAAAGAACGTAACGCCCCTCTCTGCTACGCTGTAAGATCTTTCATAAAACGTAACTCTGAAGAGGAAAATTTATATATACATATATAACCGCAGTAGTATACGTTAGAAAGGTAACACTCTAACTTGCCCTTCGTTTCACACTATGCAAGCATACCGCTCTTAACAATGACAAATTCAAATATGTATAAATAATCGGAGAAGCTTGTTTAGTTCATATACTAACATGCATATACGAATTACTAATCAATTTTCAATTAGAGATCAATGATCTGAACATTGTCATCCCCAATAAAAGAAACTTTGTACTTACAAGCTAACACATATAGTATAAATAATACGACATCGACAACCGGTATATATATTTTATGCTTTGGGTTACTGCTATTGCGCACGATATCGTAAACAATAGTTAAGATAATATCAAAGATGGAAGCTAAAGGCTAAAACATCACTAAGTATTTTATGTAAAAGGTCAGTAATAAGCACTCTGAATTTGGTTAAATTAAGTGCAAATCATATTAGTTAATGATTGGATCAACCTGTAACAGTTTTATACTAGTGAAATCTTTACGAAACTTAAATGAATTCGGCTATACGACCCCGAATATATAATAAATATAAATGTTTAAAGGCACTTTTGTGTAGATACTGTAGTTATCCCTGCGGAAGGCAGCGTTTAACCGATGATAGGTTCAAAAGTAAATTCAGCAATACAATGTTTATTAGTACGTAATGGAACAATCTAACCTTTTGATGAACGAGTACTGCAGCTACCAGTAGTCATTCACGGGCAGTGCCAGTTAAGAGCATATCGCAGTAAAACCAAAAGCGAAACGAAAGGTGCACTAACAGATATTCAAGGACTATGTAAAGTAAACAGAGAAAACGACAGACGAGAAGAAAAAGCAGAAAAAGCTAGAAACAAGGTAAGATATATAATACCAATTTATTTCTATAACGTTGTTTTACCTCTATAGATCTAAAACGAGCTATATGTGATAATTTACCACGAACTGGTTAAATATACTTCTTTTAATTTGAATATCGTAGTTTAATCCTAAAAAAAAGATTCTAATTATAGTGAGATTGAAGAAAACCGAGCTAAACTTACTCTGTGTGTGTAAGTAGCATATTTTTTATGTCCACAGCTATAGCGACTAATATTCTTCACTAAATGAAGAAATATCTTTTTGAAAAAATTCCCATCTAAAACTGGTGATTTACACGCCGAAGAATAGCAACCAGAGAAATTTTCTAAAATATGTTTTATACCGCACAAAATAGCCGTTAAGAAACCACATCTTAGAAACAAGGCATTCAACAAAATTTTCCTATCAAATCTTAAAATTGTTAAACAGATGTATTTCAATAAAGCGTGTTTAGTAATATGTAATTATTCAATGGTATCACCATCTAGTGGTGATTTAGCAAACTAACAGGTATCTATAAAATGTAAGAATTTACAGCTAACCGGAACCCAGGTATACATGGCACTAGTAGCTTTATTATAAGAATTTTATAAAATAAATATAAATACGCCAAAGAAATAATTTAATCAATTATAATTAATGGTAAAGGCAGTAAATGCAGAAAATTTAGATCATTTTGGTAGAGAAATAGGTAACAAGCAAACCTAAGTGTGCTTTTTGTTTTACAAAACAGTAATAATCAAAGAAAATTTATAGTATCGACCAGAAAGTATACGATATCAATTTTTGCACGTCACAGCTGAAAAATCAAAAATCGCTCTCAAGACTTGTATACATTTTCAGTAAACAGAAGTGTACAAGTACATCCAGGAACGGCAGTTTTTGTTCCGATTCCAATTCCATTGTAAAAAACTTAAAGTTAAGCAGTGCGAAAAAGACAATTGCAACTGTGTTCTGTGATATGCAAGGCATTTTGCTTATAGAGTTTTTACCACCGAAAACGACAACCAACAGCGATATTTATTGTCAAACGCTCGGAAAACTACACCAAACCATTCTACAGAAACGAAGAGGAAGATTGACAGATGGAATCATGACAATCTAAGACCGCACACCTCAGCTCAGACGAAGGCTTGACTTCAGAAACACAATTGGGAAGTTATTGTCCAACCGCCCCATAGTTCAGACCTGGCTCTTTCTTATTTTCATTTGTTTGGGCCGTTAAAAACTCAATTGTTGGGTGAAAGGTTTAAAAACGACGACGAACTTCAATATGAAGTAAGGCAGTTTTTTAGAAACTTGGATTGTACCTTTTATGAAGAGGTATACAGAAACTTGTGCCTCGCTACGATAAGTTCCGTAACATTGACGGTGATTACGTCGAAAAGTATCTAAAAGTTCGTGCTTTTACTTATCGTATATTTTATTCTAGTAATTTGCAAATGTACCTTAGTAACCGGGCATCCCTCGTAGTTGGTTTAAGTAACTATGTTTATACCCATTGCCGAACCATTTGAACGAAGTTCAACCATATTAAAGCTAAATATTTGATATTATGTACCCTGTTTAGTTGTACTTTGCCTCGAGCTAGAAGGTTCCTTTTTATTGTGACATTTTTGACAGATACCCTTTGTATGCTATTTTTCGGAAAATTGATGTATAATCTATTAAAAATGTGACTATTTCGTGTTACTAAATGTAATATTTTTTGAAAGCTCTTATAATAGGTACAGTTCAATTTTAGAGAGTTTCCTTTAATTCATTAATTATTCTTTATACTTTCAAATAGCCTAGTAGGAAAGATTAGATAAAAAAATTATTTGATACCTTATGGTTGAACGTTATGTGTATGATGACTTGAGTACAAAATATTAAAAAGAAGTTCTTGAGATTTTTTGTCTCTAGTAATCATTTCAATCTTCTTGTTTTAAGCGCAATATTGTTTAACTCGGTAATTACATACATACACAGCGATAAGGAAATAAAAAGTCTGCATCTCATTTCCTTTCGTTGTAACTTTCATATTAAAATTGCTAGTATTAAGCAACAGTAGTTGCAATTAAGTGCACGTATCTTTAATTAATATTTAATTATCGCTACACAAAAGTAAAATATAACTACAGTTTAAAAGGAAAATAACGAATACAATTTCTTATATATTCTTACTCTATGTAATTGTCGTTTTCTTAAAATGTCGTTTTAATAAATGAACAAACTGTAGTACTGTCCCGATTTTGTTGTTTTAGTTGCTTTTTAAAGATATCTTTGTTACTATCAAAGATACAAGTTTGCAGTTTATACATGCACGCACTACTTTGTTGCCTTATATTTCATGGCAAAATCGAATTTTGCCATGTTCTTGACTTATACACAAAAGTCGATATTTCAATGTCTTATACCTCGCTTAATGCCATTATACTGATACATTGGCGAAGTGCCGAATTCAGTAGTGTGCTTAGAATTTTTCTAGGGGGTGCGGTTTTTGAGTAATAATGTTAACTTTTTTTTAAATAGGAATCATAGTTGGCTTGGAAACTATCAGCGACAGTTCTTTCATAACATTTCAAAAATACAAATATAGATGTTCATGAAAAACGTTTTCCAAATATTTTTTTTCAGCAATACGGTGGCCCAGCCCATAATGCTATATGCTATAGTGAGGAACTACTTAGAAAACCGTTTCCTAAATCGTTGGATTGTAACAAAGTAGTACGTGAAAAGACTACAATGTTCTGTCTTTGATTTATTTATGATTATACGCACACACACGCATGCACGCACGCACTCCCGCACGCCCCACCACACACACACACACACACACACACACACACTCATTCACACACAACACACACACACACACACACACACACACTATATATATATATATATATATATATATATATATATATATATATACATAGGTGGGTGTCTACTGCGTGGACGGAGGATTGCTCCCTAAGCATTAGAGATATGAAAACCAATTTTGGTGTAATAATACACGACCATTGGACCTGCATTCTAAAAATATTTATGTATACAGACTGTATCGTAAAAAACGCCCCAAGATGTAACTTCGTTATTTATTGGCGGATTTTAAAAATTCAAAAAAACAAATGAATGGTTTGATATACTCTATAAGATGCCACCAACTTTAATTTTTTTCTGAATTCAACAGAATTAACACAAATCATATTTATTCAACCATTTCTGGAAAAAATAAAAAAATTAAATAACTAAGTAATCCCTAATTATTAACCCTTCATTAGGCGCACCTCCTAACGTCACGCGGTTAGTCGCGCTAGGTCCAGTGGACCTACAGTTATAATCGCACTGTATGTCGATATTTTCTATCGAGTTATGATGGAACCTGTTCGTAGTAATTGACAGAATGTTCATTGCGCATAATTCGTTGTTTCGTCAAAAGTACTGTTGTATGAAATATACTATTTCATGAAAAAAAAATCAATCAAATGCTATTTTCAATAAAGATCAGTACATTATTTTTATGAACAAGAGATGATACTGTAATCATTTTCAATGAGCTCGCACAATTAGCTTGAAAATACTTAGATATTGCCACCTGGTATGTTTACCTGCAGCATTTTCAAACATTCTAAGGTGTTCAGAAGTAGACAATAAACGCAGCCATAAATGGTTTATATAGTACAAATGTATTTTTACCAAACTGGACAAAATTATTTATCAACGCATAATTGAAATGTTAATGAGAGTCTGTAGCAACTTCTTCTGAAATTTGTTCAAAACATTCCCGGCACAGTCTTTTCGTATGAAGACGCAGACACAAAAATTTTTTACATTTCTCACATGAGTACTGAGTTTTACACTGTTTTTTGGTGTCACTGTAACAAGGTCCGCAATATTTTCTTCTGCTTCGAGCCGTTGTACTTGGTCCTGTTTGCTCTTCTTCAACGTCTACTGACGGTGTCGGTTTATAGTTTTCTAACAGAACTTGTAAATGGTTTGGTAAACTTTTGATTAGTGATATTCTGTGTAACTGGGGAGTTATTAAATCAATGGCTAATTTCTTTAAGTAGATCCGTCTAGGTGTATATTTCATTCCGTTTCCCAAAGATATTATTCTGGAGTTAATTCCGGCCACATTCAACATGTGGTAGAAAATTACCATTGGCCATCTTCTTGTGCATCGTGCTGTGTTGTAAGTTGCAAACAATTTATCAATAACATCTACATCTGATTTTGTGTCATTATAAAACTGGATTATTTCTGGCTTTTTCTGTGTGTCAGTTGACACCGAAGAACTAGATGTGTGGTAACTTGAGAGCAATATAACGGTTTTACCTTTGCGTGGAACATATGACACCAACGTCTCGTGTTTTGTGCAGCCGAAGAGACTGTCGTACTGATTCCGATTTTTCGGTAAAACAAAAGAGGGAGGTATTGCCCGTCTATTTTTTCTCACGGTTCCCACGTACGATAATTTTTTCTTCTTTAATTCTTTGATGAGGTCCAAACTTGTAAACCAGTTATCGGCTGTTATATTTCTGCCAGTCTCAAAAATTGTTTCGGAGAGCCTAAGTACGATACTATCTGCAGAATTACTCTGCCTATAGGGCCCTTCTGGCTGCTGACCGCAATAAATTTCCATATTATACGTATAGAAAAGTTTGGCATCACTTAGACAGAAAATTTTGATTCCGTATTTACTCGGCTTTGAAGGGATGTACTGTCTAAACCCACAGCGTCCCCTGAATGCTGGAAGCATTTCGTCGATAGTAACATTCTGTCCAAGGTGGTAATGCGACTTGCAATTTTCAAGAAAAGAGGCAAAAATTTCTCTCACCGGAGCTAATTTATCTGTTGCACTCCTCTGCTGCCGCGTCGCTCTATCATCAAAACGGGGACATCTGATAAGAAATCTAATTCTTTTTTCCGACATTACCGTCCTAAATATGTCTATACCGAGGCCATCGGTTGACCAAAAATCAGCGAGATTTTGATGGCCGCCCCGAAAAGCGCCCGCTAAATATAGAAGACCTATAAATGCCTCAATTTCTATTCTATCCGTTTCTCTGCAGTCTCTTGTACGAACAAACTTTTCTTTTATGGTATTTATATAAATGTTGGTCTTTTCCACTAGCAAAGTCAATATTCTGTCATCGAAAAATAGTCGCCAACCATCTACTTCGTTCTTGACATTTTTTGCAGTTTGTTTAGCAACCCCTGGCAATTTTACTAATATATTATGCGGGGGCGTTTGAGTAACTCTCCAACGGGTTTTTTCCCATTTGGTACCATCTCGGCCTATAACAATAGGAAGGAGTCAATTTAGTTCAGCTCTTTACACAAGTGCAATCTTCATAAAACTAAGAGATAATCTATGTAAGAGTTTCATAAAGATTTGAATACGATTACTATCGAAATACGGATAGTACCAAATTAGTGAAGTGGAAATATAAGAGTAAACTCATACGTTTCAATATCGGAATAAAGTTTGGTTTTGACTTACCACTGTAAAAGTTATCACTTTCCCCTTCCTCTTCGACTTCCACCATATCTCCCTCGTCATGTTCATGATCCGTGTCTGAATCAATCGACATAGTTTCCAAATTATCCTCCGTTTCCGATTCATCTGACTCTTCGAAGTCTTCAACATTTGCTTCAAAGTCACTGTCTTCAAATATAAGACGATTGAGCTCATCAATATCTTGAAGGTCATTCAAATTGTAAACTTGTTTATTCATATTTCCGCTTTTTTTGAAAAACATAAAAAACTATTGTTTTTCTGTGATGAGGTAATCGCCAAAAATTATATTATCCAATTATAACACTAAAAATCACTACAAATATGAATATCCACTATAGTGAACTCATAAACACTGATAATAGTCACGAAAAACAACCAACACTGCAACAGAAGAACACTAATACGAGTGGGCGCGCTAGGTCGGGCGGACCTAAACAATGTACCTGTCCCGTTATTCGTCAACCATCGGAAAACTACGGTAGCTGTTGGGGTGCGGATTCGGCAACTCATTATACATAGACCCATCTGAGATGTCATAAACTCAATATGATTTTGAAATAGAAGTAAAATTATACCAAATATATGGACCTAGCGCGACTAACGAAAGGTTAACGAATGCTATTTAAATAGCTAGTGAAATCTGCATTACAAATATTGTTCAAATTGTCTGCCGCCTTGGCGAATACACAGCTCGCACCTTCTAATCACTCCATAAGTAGCGTTCATTATAACATTTGGAGGTATTTCTCGACAAACCTCGATTATTCTTCTTCTGAGGTAGTTTTCATTCTGGGGCTGGTTTAAATAGGTAACCCCAAAACCAAAAGTCAACTGGCGTGATGTCAGGGGAACGATCAGGCCACCGAATAGGTCGATTTGTCCCAATCAACCTTGCGCCAAACTGTTATTTAACCAATTTAAATTCACATGTGCATTATGTGGTAGAGCCCCATCTTATTGAAAAGAAATTCTATTGAGTTCAGCAAGGTGTAGTCCATCTAAAAAGCTTTCGATATTTTCATTCAAAAGGTATATTTATCTAGAGTAAGTATTCCGTCAATAAAAACTGGTCCAATTAATCGATCGCCCAAAATACCGCACCAGACAGTAAACCTTCTTTGAAAATTATTTTCTACAATAAGTCTAGGGTTTTCCTGACTCCAGTACCGATGGATGTTTCTATTACAAATGCCATTACTGCTAAAGGTACTCTCATCAGACCAAATTATTTTTGTATAGAAATTACCATTTCCCCGAACCGCGTCTAAATAAAAACGGCAAAATTCAATTCTTCGACCGTGATCATTTTGCTCCAGAGCTTGCACTTTTTGCATAATGTACGGTTTAAACTTGTGCTTTTTTAATATTCTCGCATTTTCCTGAACACTAACTAAAACGCCTAACTCCACCTCTTCATTAAATTGACGATGCTTTCTTTTAGGCTTCTTGAAACTGCCGTAATTTCTTAAATTGTTTTCAAGTCTTGAGAATTCTCGTCGATCTGGAATTTCTCTGTTCGGAAATCGATTGATGTAGGGACGCACTGCTTCGCCACTATTTTTATTACATTCAAAGTACACTTGGAGCATGTCGGCTAATGTACTGTTATCCATTATAGACATTACAGAGATCTTTTCACAGTATTATAAAAATAATCAAAAAATTGTGATGTTGACAATTCAGTAACACGATCTGACATTTTGCTAAAGGCAAGTCTTCATGTGTGGAAATGAATACGAAACAAAAAGCGACTTATAAAATTATGTCAAATCGTATGCAAATGTTAAATAAATATTAAGCTATGTTATACTATTATGTTATACCAACCACATTAATATTGACTATACCAACACACACATTAATTGACCATCGATGCTGGTGATCAACAACACTTCAGATGTGTGGATTAGTACACAAATTGGATTCTTCATTGACTTTAGTGGTTGGCAAAAAGATTCGCGATTTTGAAAATCTATTTTACTTAAAGCTTGATGTTGCTCGATATGACACAATTTGTTTTCTTTAATAAAACTGCGAAATGTTTTTCTTCATTTGGGCTTCTTTTAGCACACACTTCCAGAATTTATAAATCTCTCAGCTACATTCATAAACGATTCTTTCCGCGGCCGTCTTCTCTCTGGGTATCGTTCACAGTACAAACTGGTAGCCAGCAAAGCATTTCTTTGAGCTTCGCCGTAAATAAAGATCATATCGACAATTTCTTCTTTGGAAAAATTCATTTTATACAAAAATTGACGAATCGACAATCCAAAAACACAAACTAATAGAACAATATTTTAATGATTGTACAAACATCAGAACAATAGATGTAATTGTTTCTCTTTATTACGAGCGGCTAGCCTAACTGATTTGCTTTGTTGTATTTTATTGTCATAGTAAATTTGTATTTTAGAATATTTCTACGTAAAAACGTTAATATCCCAAGAAGGGTCCGTTTTATGGCTATGAAACCTATTATCAACTAGTACCTACTTTTTAAGGGAAATCGAAATGTGAAAAAATATACAGTGTTGGAATTGAAAAAATTGAGAAGAATTATATTTCGCGTAAGTTAAGCATTCTGTATAGTTTTACATGATTTCGAAAAATTTCTCAGTTAGTAGACTGTTATTAATAGTCGGTGGTATAAACAGATTTACAAAATCGTGGTGACAACGCTCGCATTGTGTTTCCAAAGTTAACTCTATTTTGGTACTAAAGTGACGATATCTGCAGAACGGTTAGTGATACAGTTACACATTTCTAGGCTTTTATTCTAAATGTCATAGTGAATCCAAAAATGCAAAATATATAGGGTGTTCCATTTCAAAAAGCACAGGTTTGGGTGGGCATATTTTTGTCAATCGCCCTGTATATACCTAAATGTTTTTAGAATGTAGGTTCAATGATCGTGCATTATTACACCAACATTAGTTTTGATATCTGTAATAGGTAAGGAGCAATCCTCCGTCCACGCAGTAGACACACACCATATATATATATATATATATATATATATATATATATATATATATATATATATACATATATACATATATAGGTATCAAGTGTATTCTGTTGAGCCCGATATGTTATCAGGTCGCTATGAATCCCGACGCAGGTTTGCTTACATAACTCGTTTTTTATACAAAGTATATACGCTTAGATGCTTCCGATAACGTTGCCGCCCTAAAATCAAATTATAGCCCGACATCAAGACCAAATATATAATATGACATACACGAAAATGGCTAACTACGTTGACATAATAAATTTAAGAACTTTAAACATTTGTAAGATTAAAATAATACTTCTTTGATCCTAACAGCAATTAAAAATTAAAGTGACATGTCCAATCGATTATTTTAATTTAGTAATGCTACCATCATCAATATTTTAAAATTTTTATTAGTACTTCTAACAATAATAAATTTACCCATGATTGAACTATATTTGGAACAATACACTTACTGGATGCTTGTTCGTTATGTTATAAGCAATTTTCTAAAGGTACGTACTATAAATAAAACGTTATCATCTCTTAAGCTTAGTTCTTGTTGTAAGTACAGAGTGTTTGCAATTAACACTTTGTTTTAACACAAAAGTTAAACTTAAACCTATTATTCATTGTAATAAATAAAATGCATTATCATTACCGTAAAGTTTTTAAATGGTATATGATGTATGCATTAAAATTAAGAAGTATTAAATGTTACATCTGCTATACTACGTTTTTGTTGTTTTGCGCTAATTAAGTATAAAATGACGCTAACATAAACTTATATTTCTTATTGCAAAGGAGATTACCAAAAAAATGGACCAATTGAATACCAATTCAGTTTTTTTTTAGAAATTCATAATTCATTTTGAATAAACAGGCTAATTTTTATAAGTGAATTATATAACTCATGTATAGTTCTAGTTTTTATACAACCCTTCCTATCATTCATTTCTAGTAGAACAATAAAAATGTATGAAATTTATGCATTAGTTGATTTATTTAATAATAATTTATTGCAAAATGGTAGATTTAGTGGACGTCAAAAAAGCTGATTTTAGATTTGTTCCAGGGAAGTTTCAAAAATAGTAAAAAAATTAATTTCAAGGGTTTGAAAATTGGAACGTTCGAACCCAAGAAGACTAAACAACCCTGATGTCAACGCCAGCAATTTAACTTAATATTATTGCTTTTAGTTATTTATTTGGGGTTGCGTAGAGTGCGCTGATATTAGAAATTACCGGTGCTTGCCTTTACGGTGAGTTGACCTATTTCAACATTATAAATATTGAATACAAAGGCAATTATTTTATACATATATTGATACTGGATACAAAGCAGGAAGTTTTATAGTTTTACCAAAAAAAAAACGTTGATAAATCCCTGATGATAATGAATTTATACTTCAGTTAGTATTATAATCTGCAACGAGTAAAAGTTATGTGGATACCTTGGGGCGACGAGTGTTCGAAAGTGGGGAGTACTTCTTTCAATTCGGAAAAAAACGTACAACAAAAATATTATATATATTATTAATAGTATATTAGATACCAAGGGATTGAAGTGACTTATTTAATCCTGCGAATAGAGATTAAGAAACTTCAATCCCGTAGTAGCTATACTATTTTTTGCACTTCGTGGAGTAATAATCGGAATAATTATATTATTTTCTGAAAATTAAAATATTACATCTATGATAAATTTAAATTATTAGAAAAGTCACTTTGACAAAGAAGCTACACTATTCAAGGCTAATGAAATTTATGAATTATATCTAAATTCCCATGTTTCAATGCCACAACAAGATTAAATTACTTTTTAATCCCTAGAGATTAAAAGTAACACTTCAGTTCCCGAAATGGGGGAACCAAATAGTATTTTTAATCCACGAAGTGCAAAAAAATGTTTACAAACCGTTAATTGGAGACAATAATGTGAGTGAAGTGGCTTTCAAAGAGACATCGCGGTTAGCAAAGGTGTCGTTTACAACTGGAAAAAAAGTGATTCGAAATGATGCCAGAAGAAAGAAGCGATTGTGGACAGTTTCGAATAATTGATAATTGGGGCATAGGTGTAATTCGTAATAAAATTTATGAAATGTATAAAAATTATTGTGTGCATACATTAGATTCTCTGCGCCAAAAATTAGTAAAGGATGAAGTCGATTCACCATCACGAACTACTTTGCATCCCGTAATAAGAAAAGCAGGTTTTAAAGTTCATAAACTCGATAAAAGGCAAACCATTATGGAATCACTTCGTATTGTCAAATTGAGATTGAAATATTTAAACCAAATTAATAAATACCGTCAAGAAAAACGATTCATCTGTTATCTTGATGAAACTTGGTATGACACACATGGGGTCGTAAAATGGTTGGATAATATCTAATATCGGCAAAAAATATTCATGATAGTGCGTCCGACTATCATCAAAACATGAATTCTCAACTTTTTGAAGAGTGGTTTAGAGATACTTTAATTCCAAAACTCTCTGCAAAAAGTGTTATAGTTTTCCATCATTCGCGATAAATTCATAACTACCAACAAATAGTTCTGCAAAAGCTGAAATAAACAAATTTTTGTAAGCCAATGATATGTTCATTGAAGAAACTTACAAAAAAAAAAAGATTTACTCGAAGTCCTCAAAACCAAAATTTTTACAAAGCAATATGTTATCGATGCCATCGCACATCATGTATTACGATTGCCCCCTTATTATTGTACATTCAAGCTAATTTGGGGGCAATTAAAAGCTAATGTGAGGCAGTAATAATTTTCAGCCCCATTTAAATAAAACAGTAATAAAGGTTATAAAGGATAAAATTTCTAAAGTAATCGTTAGAGTAATTTATAACACCATTTTTACCTTATTAAATGTTATAAAAGGTAAAATGTGAGCTTTATTATCATTCCAAATGCCACGCATACCGACAACAGCTTTATAGATGTGTATCTTACCTTTAAATTTACAGAAACATCAGGTAATTTTTTCTTTATTTACTCCATTGTGTTCTATACCCGATAATGACATCTTTTCCTTGATAGAACGCTATAAATTGGTACACACTATACTCACCATAGTATGCTTTGTACTTCGGCAACACTTCTGGCGACCGCCGGGAATCATATTAACACATTTAAATATCACGAAGAGTGAAAATTGACCATGGGATATGTGAAAAATTAAATCTCTTTTAAATTGACATTGCGAAAAATGCAGGAAAAATACAGTATAAATTCGATTTCACATTCAAGATAATGTAAATATCAATAAAGAAGTTTGTAAGGTGACCTTTAAAGAAAAGTTAAGTGAAAGGAATTAAAAAAATTAAATAACAACATTGAGCGTTCAAGTAAAACTATAAGTGACTCGAAGTAAAGTTTAGCTCACCGCTTTAGCCCATAAATGCCTTATACGTTACCTTATAGTGTTAATATCATCATATTTATAAATATTTTAGTTATTTAGATTCAAAGTAGATGCAAAAT
This sequence comes from Vesta saturnalis, assembly GCA_036346205.1. NCBI lineage: Eukaryota > Metazoa > Arthropoda > Insecta > Coleoptera > Lampyridae > Vesta > Vesta saturnalis. The sequence goes on along the minus strand of JARFJB010000902.1, from coordinate 7,634,145 downwards.
AGATACAAAGTATGAATTAGTTTAATATTTAATACTGTTTGTTTTTCTGTGCTTCAAGCTGAAAAAAGAACAATCCTAAAGAATCTGATATTAGTATATATACATATATATATATATATATATATATATATATATATATATATATATATATATATATATATTTCTGTCCGTGTTGAACGTTGTGTTTATAAAGACAACGTTCAACACGGACAGAAAAATATCATCAGTGCTCCCAACACCTAAAACCAAAATCAACTTGGAGGACCAAGGAGTCTACAGCATCCCCTGCGGGACATGTGACAAGGTGTACATAGGACAAACAAACAGACGGATCGACGTTCGACGAGGGGAACACAAGAATGGTGTCGAGAAGAATATAGCATCATCGTTAGCCCAACACGCCAGTAGAACATCATACAACATCGCTTTTGAAAACACAAATATGATAGCCAGCATTACTCATGCGGCAAAAAGAACTATTCGAGAGGCGATCGAGATTGAGGAACGGGAACAGAACCTTAACACACGAGACGATTCTCAAAGACTGCCTAATACATGGAAGATAACACTAGCAGAACATCCTCACACAAGGAAACGATCACCCGAACCATAACCATCCATACCAACATCATGCATAGTAGCACCATCCAACCCCGAGAAAGAAGGGAAAGTGAAAGCAGGGAAAACAGTGAAAGCAGTGAAAGTACATAACACCAAATATAAACAGGAGACAGGACATCAGGACCTCAGTTCGATTCGAGTAACACGGAGCCGAACAAATCAGTTGGAGAAGGAGAAAACTTGAAAATGGCAAATGAGACTTTGCCAAAACGTCGTTTTTGTACTGGCAGGAGTTAGAAACATCACCAGCAGACGCGAGACAACGCCCGGATAAACAACAGTTTATATATATATATATATATATATATATATATATATATATATTATATATATATATATATATATATATATATATATTCAAAACTTACAATAGACTATATCTCATGAATAAACGATGATATCAAAAATTCTCTAAACCGTTTCTAGGGTAGAAAGGGGGAACCAAAATGACATAGGAGACAACTCATCCCAATCAACCCCCTACGCCCCACCTACCCCAACTAAAAAAAATTAAATAGCGAATCCCTACTTGTAATACATCATTGGAAATCCTGTAAAAAATGCTATCCAGTGGTATAAATAAAAATTATACAGGGTGTATTGTATTATTTCAGTCATTTTTATAAATGAACACAAATCTCTTTTCATAAATAACACTATACTATTTTGCTTCAAAAAAGTACATCAATATTCACTAAAATGTTTTGTTGAACTACAAATTTGGTAAAAATATTAATTAATGAAGTAAATGTTCAAAGTGGGTTCCATTGTTTTGTAAACAATAATACAGCCTGTTTTCAAATTCTTCACGAACTTTAATAAATGTTGTTCTGGTAATAGCCCGACATACTTGAGTAATTCTTTCCCGCAACTCCTCAAGTGACGCAGGTTAGGTTTTGTAAACAACTGACTTGACGTAACCCCAAAGAAAAAAATCTGGTGGCGGAAAATCTGGTGACCTCGGTGGCCATTCAAGTATAATTTTACTTATACCACCGGATAGCATTTTTTACAGCCTTTCCAATGATGTATTACAAGTAGGAGTTCGCTATTTAAATTTTTTTAGTTAGGGTAGGTGGGGCGTAGGGGGTTGATTTGAGTGAGTTCTCTCCTATGTCATTTTGGTTCCCCCTTTCTACTCTAGAAACGGTTTAGAGAATTTTTTGATATCATCATTTATTCATGAGATATAGTCTATTGTAAGTTTTTAAATTGACACACTGTATATGTATATATATATATATATATATATATATATATATATATATATATATATATATATATATATATATATATATATATATATATATATATATATATATATATATATATATATATATATCGGAAGGTGAAAGTATTCCTCTAAATATGAAAAAAGTTCCCATAAACGTACCCTTGAAGATGCGCCGTTTATTAGAAAAACGTTTTTTTCATTTTTTGCCCGTAACTCCTAAAATATTAAAGGTACATGAATGAGATTAGGTTGACTTATAACACATAAGGAATGACGTGTTGGATAACATATCAGGTATTTTTTAAATATGTCAAAGGTGTAGATATAGGGGTCATTTGAATTATTTTATCCTGTAAATTCTACGTCACTAGCAGTAGCAGTTTTTGAACATCTACAGTCTTGTACACGAAATATATTTACCTTGTGTAAAGCTCTGATGTAAGTAGGTTTCAGGAAAATTGGAATATTATGAATAGGTACGTATCTTGTTCCCGGCATTTATTAGTTGCAAATTAACAATCTAGTAGGTAAGTAGAATTCACAATATTTTAGAAGCGAATTTCAAAAATACATTATATAAATCATTAAATCATTATTTAAATGACAGTTTAATTTCCATCCGCATTTTTCCAATTGGTATATTCTACAAAATCAAAATGAACCTGATTTTCTTCGAAGCACTTTGTTTACAGATGAAGCATGTTTTACCAAAGATGGTTATTTTAATAGTCGCAACAGCCACATTTGGGATTATGAGAATCCCAACGCGATTGCTTCAATAAAAGATCAATACAATTTTTCCATTAATATTTGAGGTGGTATTATCGACAACGCTATACTGGGGCCATATTTGTTGCCTCTAAGACTAAATGGTGATTATTATTTGCATTTTCTAAGAACAATTTTACCTGAGTGCTTTGACGATTTACCTTTAAACGTTCGCCACAATGTATGATTTCAACATGATGGGGCATCTGCTCATTTTTATAGGAATGTTCTAGACCATTTGGACAAATTCTTTCCAAATCGATGGATTGGTAGAGGAGGTTTTCTGGCTTGGCCCGTTCGGTCTGCAGACCTCAATCCTCTTGACTTCTTTTTATGGGGACATATTAAATCATTGGTATATGAAATACCAACTAAACCAAGATCTTCGGGCAAGGGTGATAGCAGCATTTGGCGAAATTAGAGATAACCCTGGTATGCTTTGAAGAGTGCACCAATCCATGATTCGTCGAGCTAATTTATGTATTGAGCAAAACGGAGCGCATTTTGGGATTCTATTGTAATAATTTTTTTTTTATAAAATTTATTCCTCATTTTATCTTAAGTTACTATTGTGCATCAAAAAGAGATTGACTCTTTATCATCTTAGAATATTCCAATTTTTCCGAAAACTACTTACTTTACAGCTTTACGCAAAGTAAACATATTTCTTGTATCTACGCCTCTGACATATTTAAAAATTATCTCAGACGTTGCACAACACGTCATTCTTATGTGTCATAAGTCAACCGAATCTCATTTATGTACCTTTAATATTTTAGGAATTACGGGCAAATGTATATATATATATATATATATATATATATATATATATATATATACACTTCACTGCGAAAAGAAAGGCGTACTAACTGAGCCACCGTAGTATCGTTACAAATTGTCATTCTTTTCATTACGCTTAAAATTGTTAAAATTTATCAAAGTCACTTCACTTTGAAGGCGTATTTTACAAAATTGGTGAGCCCAATTAGCCCAAAAATATTTGTAATTTGACAAACGATATATTGTTGTTAAGATATATAAATTATAGGTGTTTAATTGGGATAGTTTTAAAACTGCTGGATTTTATTTACAAAAAGGTACTATAAATCGTATCATTTTTCAACACGTTCGACGCTACAGCTTCATATTTTATTTTTCAATGCAAATCAATAAAATTCAAGAGCTAGGTAGATTCTTTCTGACCTATCACCAAAGGAAATTGCAACAAATTGTTTTCATTTGCTTGTAAATAGCCCAAACAGGCAAATATGACCAGTGCTCACTACCTGGAGTAAGTAAACTTTTTTTTGACATAACATTAAGGAATTGCCTAAAATTGCCTAAAAACATAAATGTAAATATTTTTTCTTAAAACATACTCGTGATTATACGATTATGCGGTTTTGAAGAATGTGTTGTTATTGAATGAGGATGGCAAAAGCATCCGTTTTTAATCTACAACAAGCGTCACACATGTACTTTTATAGCGCGTGAATAAAAATTTTTTATACATGTTTGTACCATAAATTTAAGTCGATATATTGACTGTTAATGAGCCAAAATATTATGTTAAGTGAGGATATATAAAGGTTCGAACCTAGAGCGGTATTACGGTAGTATACATATATATATATATATATATATATATATATATATATGCACATACACACACACACACATATATATATATATATATATATATATATATATATATATATATATATATATATATATATATACGAGATGGACGGTACTGACGAAACACGGTGCGGCGCAAATCGTTCAAAAAAATTTGGTTGGGTGGAATTTCTTACTCCCAAAATCTCGCGAGATCAATACCGAGGGATAATTCAAGAAATAAACGGATTCAGATGGAGAATCATTCTGGATCTGGACTAAGAGGGATTACATTGGATACTGGCAACGAAAGCGGCTTTTTACCAAGTTTTACCAAATGGTTCGTTGAAAAAATAAATTCGGCTGATTACCATGGCGTAATCCGGACGCACCTATCGTAATTTTGGGTGTCGGTTTTGTTTGCATCGACATTTGTGCGGTTCAAGGCTTGTTGTCTTCTTGGTAAACGTCCAGCATGCAGTTTTACATGGAACATTGTAATGGAAATGGATGAAAGACAATGTGATCTTGTGGGGGAAAGGGTGTTTTGTTTTTGAATTATTTAGTTGAGTCGGAATTGCGCAGTGATGGTGAACAGTTGGAAGTAAGAGATGGGGGGACCGGGTCAGTACACTATCTACCAAATACCTTCATTTAGTGTGGCTTAAAAGAAATAATTCTTCAACCTTGGGAGTGTTGGATGCCTAATGCTTATCTATTTTCCTTGGGAGTAATAATGCGTGTTTGCGGATTATACTACCTTATAATTGTTTGTGTGTATCGAATAAGCAACGCAGTTAAGATTGTGAATTTAAGTTAACCAAAACAGTTAGTTGACTTGACGTTATAAAGTCAATTCGGCAATACCGTACCGTACCGAAAGAGATTGTAGGTTTATTATAAGTTTTTGTTATGAACGAATACGTTTATCATATACTTTATCAAAAGCTTGGGCTACGTCTAGAAATATTGCTGCACATATTTCTTTTTCTTTTAGACTTCTTTTGATTATATTGTTGATGCGATGCACTTGACCAATGGTAGAATGCTTATTTCAAAATCCAAACTGGTAATTCCCACTGCATCGGTACATATTGTAATCGCAATTCAGTATTGAATAGGTGCATTAGTTTCATTATACCCTTTTTTGACAGTTCTTTAAAAGCACTTGGCCATTTATTAGATTGTAGCCAGGTGCCTTTTTGGCACTGAGGTTTTTTCGAATCTCAGTGGCAATTTCGTTCCGAGTTATTGGATCAATGACCCTGTTTTCCCAGGTATTTATAACCGGCAAGGTTTCATTACCATCAGCATGGTGGGGTTGGACGGTATTTGCTAAATGCTCGGCAAATAATTCCGCCCATTCACCATTTTCTTTGCGAATTGGCGAGTTTTGGTTTTGCGGTCGTTTAAATCTCTTAGTCGCCATCCATAGGAAGTACTCATTGTCTTTATCATCTGACAAACCCCTTAGGAATTCAGAGAAGGTTTCGTTTTTAACCGTACGAATTTCATGTTTAAGTTGTTGGCTTAGCCGATTTAGCACCGTTTTATCTGCAGGTGCCCTGCTTTGTTGCCATTTTTTCCGTATTCTACGTTTCGCTGAGACAAGATCTCTAATTTCTCTTAAGTAGTTTATCCCTGTTATTTTGTATTTTAGTGACGGGGTACTGTTCCATGCGGCTTGTTGTAGATTAAAAATAAACAATTCTGCTTCTATGTCTAATTGATCAATTGTTTTTAGTGGGACATTTTATAGGACACGTTCCTCTACTTCCATTCTAAATTCGTCCCAGTCTGTCCCTTTGTTCGTTAGTGATGGTGGATGTGATTTATTAATGATCGTTTCACTTAGCGTCAAGATAATCGGAGATTGGTCCGATAATAGGTCGTAATTGTCTTCAATACTGATGTAATTAGTTGATATGTTTTTCGATATAAAGAAGTCAATTACATCTGGTATTTTATTTCCATCTGCTGGCTAATACGTTGGCTTACCGGTAGAATGACATACGCATTTAGTTTGCTTGACCGCATCATTTAGCTGTTTTCGTTTAGTAGTAACAAGTGTGGATCCCCAGTAGGTATGTTTGGTGTTAAAGTCACCTTCTAGCAGAAAGTCTTATGTAGTCATCCTTTTCTAGAGCACACCTTGGTGGGCAGTATATTGCAGCAAGTGTATAGTCTGTTCCTTGTGAGTATTTTTTACAGCGGTTGCTGATATTTCGCGAGTGTTGTACTTCACTTCTTTATAATGTTTGATGTTATCTTTTATTAATACCGTTGTTACTCCCCTTGCTGTGTTGTCAGGATGAGGTGTGTGATATAGTTTAAACCCTTTTATATTTAGGAAACTTTCCTTAGTAAAATGGGTTTCCGAAATTAGGCAAGTGTCTACTTTTTGTTCGCAGAGGAACAGTTCTATTTTATGGGCGTGCTGGAGAAACCTATTTCCATTCCATGCTGCTATTCTAATTGACATAGCCATTTTTATTTCCTAATTTTGGACGCGGCCCTATTACCATTTTCTAGCTTTGTCACTCTAGTTGATTGATTTTATATAATCTTCTTGCTTTTCGAGTTTTCCTAGAATTGCTTGCAATGTTTCGTTGATCGCATCTAGGTTAGTTTGTTCCTTTTTGGTTTGTTGGGTTTTAACTTTTGCCATTTGTGGATAACTGGTGCTTGCAGAACTATTTTGTCCAGCCGAACTGGCCCCATGTAAGGTTGGGAAGTTCTGCTGTATTTTCTTCATTGATGCCGTTTCTTGGGAATTAGTTGTCCTTAGGTTGTTTCGTTTATTTTCTTGTGGGGGTTTTCCCTACGTTTTTGGAGCTCCTTTGAGCCTACACACCCACGGTAGTTTGCTGGGTGAGTTTCGCCACAATTGGCGCATTTAGCTATCGCAGGTTTGATTGACTTACAGTCCTTAGTCTCATGCCATCCAGCACACTTTACGCACCTTGTCTCTTTGTGGCAGAAGGATTGGGTGCGTCCATACGCTTGCCACTTTTTACATTGCGGGATAAGAGTTGTTTTCTTTCGTAGAGGTCCAATTTTTACCTTCAATCCTGCAATCATATTAATTTTGTGAATATCTTTGACATCTTCCGATTTGTCAGAGGCTAGCATGTGTTGAGGCAGTGGCTTGCTAATGATGGAATTTTCTGTTTTAATTTTTTTCATAATGTTAGTAACATTTGTGATTTTAAGTCCCCTTTCTAGTAGGTCTTCTGTGATCATCTTCATTGAACACGTTAGCTGTATGCATCTGGCCATAACTTTGATGGGTCGGTTCTGTTTGTCTTCATAAGTATAGTATTCGACATTATAATTGCGTTATGTCCTAATCAGACTTCGATATTGTGCCTCGTCTGGCGCGTTGATCTTGAAAACATCATTATTCAATACTGTTACTTTATATGCAAACTTTGCTGCTTGCAATATTTTATGCACGGTTTCATATTCTGCTATATTGACCAGGTCAACTGGAAGTGGTAGAAGTGTTTTCTTTTCTTTATATTTATTATCTGACTGCTTAGAAGCTGATGGTTGCTGTTACGGAGAGATTTCAGGGGATGAAGCCGCTTTACGTTTTTTATTTTTGTTTTTCCTAGATTTCTGAACTATCCAGTCCGTTTCTCTAGTTAATTCTTCCTCATCAGTGGAGTATTCTATTATATTTTCTATTCCCTGTTCTACATTGGGTTGCGCCACTGGTTTTTCGAGACTATTTACCTTTTGCATTAATTGATTGATATTTCTATTTAGGGTTTCAATGGTTGCAAAGGATTGTTGCCAGGCATTCCATAAATTAAACTCATTTTCAGTTTTTAATTGATTCTGATGAACTAGAATCTGGTTTTGCTGGGATAATTTAATTTCAGCTGGTGTTGAAGGTCGTTGGGTTAATATTAAATTGTCCATTATGCTGTTGTGTGCATTGTGCACCTGTTGATTACGTTTATCGCTATCGTATTCTAACGTGCACTTTATATTAAATTGAAAATAAATATATTACTAATAAAAACTAAATTTTTTTGTAGTTTTCTTAAAAAACAAAATTAAAATGATTTTCGAAAATGAACTTACTGTTTGTGATTTTAAAAACTAAAATAGTTTTCACAAGTGATAAGGCCTTACGGCCCTCCTGTTTAGCTTGCACTTGTTATTGTTGCTTTCAAATAAAAACGAACTCAGTTGTATTATTTGCAAATTCAAACACATTATTCTTTGCAAATAAAAACTACAATTGTGCAAGAGTTGAAGAAATTATTTATTAACGCCCAACAACATAAGTAATTACAACAATATGGGTCATGGGGTACTTTTTCAAACCTAATCAGTATCCACTTCCATTGCATTCTTATTATTTGCAATGTGTGGATCATGTTGTTGAGCTCTAATAGCTGCGTCCAATATTTTATCCAACGAAGTTGATTTTGGATAGTGAACATCATTTTCATAACGCGCATACCCCAAAAACCACTAAATACTAGTAATGTGCGCACACGTTCCAAGAGTTCTTGCACCTGATTTGCAAGTACAGTAGTAACCAAGAATTAGATCCTCCACATTCTCGTCGGCTTCTTCACCAGGTTAATTTGGTATACCGCTACAGTGAGCTCTCGAAAATAATCCAAAGTGAGATGAGGGAAGTCACCTAAATCATCCTCATTTATTTGAACCCAACGAGAGTTCCGTCTACGAAGATTTTCTACTTTTACCCCGGCTGGTATAATATTAACCTGGTTTGCTTTTGCCAGCAATTGCTGAGCCAGCTCCTCGTTGGCGCCTAACATAAGAACCCGAGGATGAAACTTGTTTATTATCGCTCCAGCAGTACGATAAAAATCGCCAAGGTTTTGTTTGACCAAGAAACTTAAATACGAATTTGAGTTGATCGCTTCTGGCTTCAGCTATCCACCTTATTTTAGTTATTATTCGGCACTCATTTGCTTCTTCAGTCGAACATTGCTTTGGCCCTGTTCAAGAAACGCTGGCATCTTGTTTGAAATGCCCACAACGTCAAACAGAGGTGTGGAATCTCGATATTCACGATCCAGCACCAAAATATCACCTTGGTGAAACCATGCTCTTGTTGCATCGCCATCCCTATTAAACTCATTAATCAGTATTTTGGAATTATTATTTTTAGAGTCCCAAAAATAAGAACCTTGGATAGCTAGTATATATCCGTCTGGAGCTATAATAAGAGCCGGTTTTACTAAGTGGCGACCCTTATGCACGTTGTAAGATTGTCTTAAGACACGAAAGTTATTACTTTTTGATATATAGGAGTAGGTCCAGTCAATATATGTAATTGCTGTTGGTGTATTGGGTTGCGGATTATATAATTTGTTGGAAAATTCTGTTACATGGTTGGCTTCAAGTCCAATATAACCAGGTACGAATTTTTGCATTAGCGATTCTCTAATTGTAGCAATGGCTATACTACAGCCTGTCTACTTGGACAGTGAAAAATAATTTTCAAAAACTCGCCCGACACACCTTGCCGAATCTTCCTTTTTGGTCACATACCTTTGTCCACCTTGCCGAGGTATTGGATCACAAAACGTATACAATTCCCGAAATTGTTCTTTCGTAACGGAGGCTACGGATGTGAAATCTTCTTCGCTAAAACTATTTTCGTCCTCGTCTATCATCATATTTGACTAACGAGTCGGATTTTTTGAAAAAATGCCCGTAATTGCTGACCTTTAATGACATATGGCTTATTAGCAGACCTCAATCCTTGAACATACGCACATTATTTTTACCATTACAAATCAAACAAGTATGGGTTGATATTTGTTTCAAAACATTTAGTCTTAAACTAGTTGGGTCATTTTCAACAAGAGCTATTTCGTTAAGGATCAGCCGAAAACAATTAGTGCAAGCTCTGGTCAAATCTGTGACTTCTAAAATCACAATTTTTACGGTAAAACTGCTCAAACGAATTTCGATTTGATTTTTGAACAATTAAAAGGCGTGACGTTTTGAATGACAATACTTTTTTAGGTACATATGTTAAGACACGTGTTTCTATGCTTCTTATGACCTTTTGCGAAAATCACAGTAAATTGATAACGTCAAACTCACAACTATGGTGAGCTGTAGTGCAAAAACTGCCCATTTTTCGACTTTCTACCTATGATAGTCTTTGATTAGAACCTTACAATCTACAAAATATCAAAAATTTAACTAAATCCACAGCAAGCCATTTGCTCTTTAAATGGTGGGGGGTCCTTTGTAGTAGTTGTAAATATTTTTCGCACATTATCTTCCCTTAAATTAATGCATACATGTTGAAATCGTTAAATATGGCTATAACCTTTTAATAGCAAGGGCAGACAATTTAATTTTATTCAAAAGCATAGTTACCTATGCATTGTCTTAAAGCTGTCAATATCATCTAAAATTGTGAAAATATTTAACGAGTATACATATTGCCAGTTGTTAAGTACATATCACTTGTAATTAACATGGTGTTTTACAGTTTTGCGGAATATGCAGAGATGCATTTAGTACTAGGAGAATGTCATGGTAACTCTGAACGTGCAGTAAGGCGATATATCCAAAAATATCCTGGCCGCAATATTCCCAATCGCCGAACATTCCTTACTATGGATCGACGTTTAAAAGAAACTGTAAGTTTTAAACCTGCAGCTAACACCCGTGGAAGAATCAAAAGAATTCGAACTGTTAGAAATGAGGTAAATGCGCATTGCAAACTGGAATTTCTAGAATGTCAACATGGAGAGTGTTAAAAGAAATGCAGCTGCACACTTATCATTTGCAAAAGGTGCAAGATCTTTTAGATAATGATTATGAACCTAGACTAATTATGTGAATGGTCTCTTAGAAAAATAAGAAGGGTAGGGATTTTTGTTTTAATGTATTATTTACACAATGTGCACATTTGGTCTGATGAAAACCCGCACGCCGTGAAAGTTAGACATATTCAGCACAGGGTTAAAATTAATGTTTGGGTTGAAATAATTGGGGACCAGTTTATCGGGCACATCAACAGTATTAATTTTGTCAAATTCTAATAAGCCAGTGGCGTGGTACGAGGGGTTCGTAAACTTTTATTGTACCATATTCTTGAAACATCCTGTATTTCGAGCTGAAGTCCTTTGCAATTCTTCACTAAATATTCTATACAGAATATGCTCTTTGTTGAACTCGTAACAAAACTCCATTTTCTAGATTTTTTACTTTTTATTGCAATAAAACACTCTTTAACATTGTAAATTTTTTAAATAATAAAGTACCCCGCAGTTTTTGATAGGAAAATGGGTTTCGATCGACTGTATTGAGTCTTTGGGAAAACGTTCTTCTGGTCGCCCTGATCAAAAGTTATAATGGCCGCGAGTCTCAATGATCTTGATTTTTGGACCTACAGGCGATAAAAGTTCTCCAAATCTGAGAATTCAACTTATGATGCTTGCGCTCATTAACACTCGCTAGATATCAGTAGTAGTCGGACACCTTCCGCCGCCATCTTGGATTTTCTGGGGAAAACCCACTTTCACTTTTTTATACACCCACGTGGGGATCATATCTTTTTACTCTTATGGTTTCTTTTCGGAGGCCTTTTTCAACCGTTTTTTTTACATACCCACGTGTGAGACCGTATTTTCCACCCCTATGGTTTCTTTTCGGAGGCACCTTTCACCCCTGATTATTTTTGGTTGTATTAAGAGCCTTTTTGACAGCAATTTTTTGTACATGCTCACGTGAGGGGCAGATGTAGGGGTTGGTCTTGGTCTTGGGGGTTGGCCTTAGACTTGGACTAAGTCTTGGTCTTGGACCTGAGGGTTGGTCTTGGACTTGGACTAAGTCTTGGAGCTGGTCTTGGACCTGGGGGTTGGTCTTGGACTCGGACTAGGTCTTGGACTTGGGGTTGGTCTTAGGGTTATTTTTGATGGTCACCATTAATCCTAATTAAGGTCCTTTTGGTTATATTAAGAGCAGTACCCCTGGAGGTTAGGCAAACGCACACGCATACAATGTTGGAAATTGCATAATTACCCTAATAAGATATTATTAAAATTATCGATCCTATTGTTTTAAAATGGTCATATGCTATTAGGTACGTTCGGATGATCTTTTACCTATACGAGAAATTTATTTATACCTTGTATTTCTAATAAGGAGGTTTTTGTAAGACAGCAGTTGTGTTGAGGATTGATCATGCGTGAGGGAATTTGAATGACAGTAAAATTTAATTATAGAATACTTATTCGTATTGTAAATGTCACAATTAAAAAACCTCAGTGAGTAATAAAAAAAAAATACTGACATTCATGTTATTCTCTAATGAAACAAAAATTTTTTATTAAGTTAATTAATTAATTACATCACAGTTATTACAATATTGTCTTCTAAAACGAACATTGAAACATAGTTTACCTGCACTGATTTCATTGAAATATATTTCATATCCATCCGACCGTTAAAATGTTTGTATACTGTACGCCTTAGTATTTTTTTAATGAAACTTGTTACGTATAGCTTAGATGTGCTTTATAGCTGTAATTAAAAATCTGTACAGGTAAATAAATGAAAGGTTAAAAGCACACTTACCAGCTCTGTACTTAAAGAACGTTTTGGAGAATTGGTTTACGGGTGGTAGTCACTACTTTGTGTTGCTCGTCTAACCAAACTAAATCACTTTCTACGTTTTTACTTATGCATAGTTGATGTAAAAACTAGCTATTGATTTCCCATAATTAATTTTCAGAGTGTAAATATACAAACAACCTCATTATCTTTATCACACTTACTGCAACCCGTATTTACCATTCTCTTAAAATAATTAATAACAAATCGATTTTCTCACGGAAATTGATGTAGTGTACATGACCCGACCACCATTTCAGCCGATGATAATTAGCCTCCAAAACTTTTATCTGTTGTGACATGGATCTTGATATAAAGTAACCTCGAGGTGGTTGTTAACACCACTAAACCCTTGTACATCCAAGTATGCGTCCATCTTCTTTCGGCTGCTGCTGTAAACTGAAGATCGCAGGTTACTTTATATCGAGATCCATGTCACAACAGATAAAATTTTTGGAGGCTAATTATTATCGGCTGAAATGGTGGTCAGGTCATGTACACTACAACAATTTCTATGAAGAGTTGATGAGAGTGTTGCGTCCATTTAACAAAATTCACGTTAAGGGCAGTAAAAAACAACAGTTTTTAAGGTTTCTTAACAAACCAATAGTAAACCTGGAGGAGACTGGCTGCCCATCGATTAAACAGTTGAAAAAGGAAGCAAAAGCAGGTAGCTGTTTAAACCATAACATCACTGAGCCTATGTGTGCACTGCAAAACGCCTTACTACTGAAAGACTGGACGCATACCGATTCCAAAGATGTATGCGGTACAAGTATTGAGATGCTTGAAATCGATGCCCAGCCACAAGAAGAATGTGTTTCGGCTTGTATGTGCGTCTAATCAACTACCGAGACAGGCACCTAGGCCGTGTGTAATTATCGTAAACACGGATCCTGCAAACAAACCAGGTCAGCATTGGACCGCTATCTACATTGACGGGAATGGTCAAGGATGTCATTTACGTTTCCTAGAGAAGAATTCCAGATGCTTGGTATACAATAAAACAATACTACAAGACTACCATTCGGACCTTACTTTTTTAATTATGAATTGCGTAATACCTACTGTTTTTTTCTTTCTTTTTAATTCAGCATGTGTGTTCTAAAAATCGTGTCATAAAATTTATGATTTACTGTTTTTTTTAAAAGAAATTATGTTAACCATTTATATTGGTAATCAATTTTTTAGACTATTAAATTTAACAGGATTATATAATTACACGGTAATTAGCTAAAAGTAAACATGAACAGTGGTTTCTTACTACATATTGTTGTGGAATTTAAAACATGTAATTATTACTTTCCAAACATTTAATAAGGTTTTTTATAAAAACAATTTTGCGTGTATAAGTAGCATTTTGTTCAAACCAATTTGTTATTAATTATTTTAAGAGAAAGATAAATACGAGTTGCAGTAAGTGTTATAAAGATAATGAGGTTGTTTGTATATTTACACTCTAAAAATTAATTATGGGAAATCAATAGCTAGTTACATCAACTATGCATAAGTAAAAACGTAGAAAGTGATTTAGATTGATTAGACGAGCAACACAAAGCAGTGGCTATCACCCGTAAACCAATTCTCCAAAACGTTCTTTAAGTACAGAGCTGGTAAGTGTGCTTTTAACCTTTTATTTATTTACTTGTACAGATTTTTAATTACAGCTATAAAACACATCTAAGTTATACGCAACATTTTAATGGTCGGATGGATATGAAACATATTTCAATGAAATCAGTGCAGGTAAACTGTTTTAATATTCGTTTTAGAAGACAATATTATAATAACTGTTATGTAATTAATTAACTTAATAAAAATTTTTTGTTTCATTAGAGAATAACCTGAATGTCAGTAATTTTTTTTTAACTCATTGAGGTTTTTTAATTATGACATTTACAACAAAAATAAGTATTCTATAATTAAATTTTACTGCATTCAAATTCCCCCACGCATGATCAATCCCTAACACAACTACTGTCTTACAAGAACCTCGTTATTAGAAATGCAAGATATAAATAAATTTCTCGTATAGGTAAAAGATCATCCGAACGTATCCAATAGCATGTGACCATTTTAAAATATTAGGATCGATAATTTTAATAATAATATCTTATTAGGGTAATTATGCAATTTTCAACATTGTATGCGTGTGAGTTTGCCTAACCTCCAGGGGCACTGCTTTTAATACAACCAAAAGGACCTTAATTAGGGTTAAAGATGACCATCAAAAATAACCCTAAGACCAACTCCAAGTCCAAGACCTAGCCCGAGTCCAAGACCAACCCCCAGGTCCAAGACCAGCTCCAAGACCCAGTCCAAGTCCAAGACCAACCCCCAGGTCCAAGTCCAAGACCAACCCCCAAGACAAGACCAATACCTAGTCCAGGTCCAAGATCAACCCCCAAAACCAAGACCAACCCCTACATCTGCCCCTCACGTGAGCATGTACAAAAAATTGCTGTCAAAAAGGCTCTTAATACAACCAAAAATAATCAGGGGTGAAAAAGGCCTCCGAAAAGAAACCATAGGGGTGAAAAAATACGATCCCCACGTGGGCGTATAAAAAAGTGAAAGTGGGTTTTCCCCAGAAAATCTAAGATGGCGGCGGAAGGTGTCCGACTACTATTGATATTTAGCGAGTGTTAATGAGCGCAAGCATCATAAGTTGAATTCTCAGATTGGGACACCTTCTATCGCCTGTAGGTCCAAAAATTGAGATCATTAAGACTCGCGGCCATTATGACTTTTGATCAGGGCGTTTTCCCAAAGACTCAACACAGTCGACCGAAACCCATTTTCCTATCAAAAACTGCGGGGTATTTTATTATTTAAAGAATTTACAATGTAAAAAAGTATTTTATTGCAATAAAAAGTTAAAAATCTTGAAAATGGAGTTTGGTAGTAAGTTCAACAAAGAGCACCTTCTTATAGAATATTTTTAGTGAAGAATTGCAAAGGACTTCAGCTCGAAATACAGGATGTTTCGAGAATATGGTACAATAAAAGTTTACGAATCCCTGGTACCACACCACTGGCTTATTTGAATTTGACAAAATTAATACTGTTGATGTGTTTTGAAAAGACTATAACCTATAAACATTTTAAATTTGTATTTCTATCCCCCGAGAAGATATGCAATAAAATGTGTATTCCTTCTGCATCCTTTATTAGCCTGTATCTCACAAACTATCACGGTTAGAGAAAAATTGTATTTAGATATTTTTAATATTTCTTAATTCCTCTAATTTGCGGTATTTGTTTACGGGACACCCTGTATAAAACATGTAGCAAATTTTGTCTACTTTAATTTTGCAAAGCGTGGTCTTGTTATATAGTACCTTCGTTTTTACAGAGCGAAAGCACAATTAATTCGTTACAAGAGAGTAATGCTTAAATTATAAAACTGAAAAAAGTATTTCCCATATTAATTATGAGCTAGTTTGTAAGAATAATGTTACACAATTTTGTACATTTTATAGCAGTATTGTACTTTGTCATAAAACTGCATTTGTCCGTTTAGAAATTAATCACTTGTGTAAAATGCAAACACACGATGTCATTCATTTTATGAGCACGAAAAAACGTTGCGCATTGCCACATGAAAAACGATGAATTGTAATAGAATTAGCAGCATAAAAACTCTAATTTCCTGCATCTGTGAAATAAAATATTGCATGCTTAATTAACGTGAACATAAATAAGTGCTTAAACGTTAATTACCACTGAATTAAAAAATGATATTTAATATTCAGAGTAACAAACTTTTTCTTTAGAAACTTCCTAATACTCCGCTCCTGAATGACCCTTTTGATTTTGTTTTCAGAACGAGGCATTGAACTAGAATTGCCGGTTCATTTGAAGTAAAACATATTTCAAAAACTTGACTATCTAAACTTGTTTTCAATGCGCTTTCAGAAGCTTCGATCAATTTTTGGGTTCTTCAGTTTTTGGTTGTGTCGGTTATGTAATGTTGGTGTTGTTATCTGCACTTATTTTAAAAGATATAAACAAAGAGATAGTCACACATGACGTAATGTATGAATATGTTGATATACTCTATAAACTATACATTCTATCGGTGGTGAAATATCAAAAGACAGCTTTTCAGGCTTTGACAATGTGCGGCGAGGTGTGATATTGTACAGCCGAAACCCGATCGAAAATGCGGTCGCCTATGAAATGTTAAATTTTTAGCACATGCATGAAGAATTATATAGAGCTCAAGGTTTAGTTTGCTAAATTACATTCGACGACGAGACGCCACGGCTACTTTTATTATTTTTATTCTCTAAATTAAGCTTGTACCTCTTCATAATAATAACGACATTTACATGACGCTTTTGTTTTTCCAACTATATTTTTAGCTACATCAACCTTATATTGTGTACATAAATTACAAACAGGGTAGATATTGTAATTTGTAGTGCATACAAATCCACTGTTTAAACCTTGTAAAAACACCTACTTGACAATCCACTTTTGCAAAAAAAAGTTCATTCTATTGTAAATGTCTAAATCTATTCTATCCTTCAAATAAATATCGTGAATACTTGAAAATATTTACATTAAACATTGAAATGTTCGCTTTTAACGATTTGGTGTATTAACAAACAGGGATAGAGCTTCCACTAAAGATATCTGGTGTGGAACAACACCCGACCTTCCAACCTACAAAATAGAAATTAAAAGAAATGCAATAATTTTAATAACATTGTTTTAAGATAATTATGCAACGTCTTTTATAATAAGTGTCATGTATCCATGATTTTATCAAGATTTGCTGATGAATTTCGAATTAAGAAATTATTTGTTAGTACCGAACATCTTGAATGTAGTATAGGTTCTCGTAGTTGGAAGTAATAACGCATTAATGATGGGAGAAGCTTTTCTATTGTAAATTTTCTTTTGTCGTTTGCGTGTTTAAAAGGTTTATGAATTTTTTTTTTGTATTTTCTAAAACGAAAATGAAGTTTTGGTGTTCATCAAAGTAAGATGGAAGTTTAAAGAGGAAAATGCGAATTATATTTTGGTATTGATAGTTAGGAAAACCCACCTACTAATTTGAAAGGAAAGATTCGTTAGAGTCTTTGTAAATAGGGATAGTTTTGTATAAATAAATGCTTTCGTATTTTAAAATTGGAGAAATTTAATTTAAATCACGTTGGGATTGCATCACATAAAAATTTAATTAACCACGTATTCAAACATTACATTGTGAGGTACGTCTTTTGTAAAAGTTACACATTGCCGCTCTATGGGCACCATTTCTGGCTTTCGAGTTTGAGTTCATGAATGCACGTAGGTAGAAAATTTAAGTTTTTTGGCTAATTAGAGTGGAAGGGGTTTAAAAAGCCAATGTGGCCGCAAGTAAAATTATTCATGGTAGCAGTGGTTGTATAGGTTTAGAGGCGTACAGTTAGCGTGAAGGTTGCGAAGATTACCGCGAAACGACGTTGAATCTTCATCCCCTCGCAACTCAAAGAGGGATCATATAATTGTTCAATCTTCACGAGACCCATGTTATAGTTATGTTGTAAGAACCCATTTTGAGTTGTATTAAAATATACCGTAATTTATGTTCTTCGTTCATTTAGTTGTAAATATAAGAAAAAATTTTAATTATTAATGAAATATAGGTATGTGGTAGGCAACTTAATTTGCATTTTGGTGTAACTTAAGTGCATATCTTCTTAAGAGTTTATACTCCCACCTAATTAAATTATTTTTTTCTGCTCATATTTTCGCGCAGGCGTCATCTTCTGACTTCCTAAGCGTCCATTTTTCATGTCTTGTGGTACGCTGTTTGATGCAGGAATCCATGTTTGGGTTTCCACCTAAATTTTGTAAAAAGTGCCATTGATTTAATGGTAAGATATATTTAACTCGTAATATTAAAATCTAAAACATTTGATTTTTGCAGGAACTTATTTTTTGCACACTTAATTCTATTTTAATTACCTTTTAATTGTACTTTTACGTACGCTTTCATTTTATGATTGGGTTTTGCTTTTAATGCAAATCTAAACGTAAATCCCAATTTTTATCTGAACTTTCGAGAGAATGCAATAAACATTGGATTCAAAATGTCATGAAGACAAATTTATAAGAAGTAAAATTCCATTTTGGTAAGGTTTACAACGTAAAGCATTGTTATTTCGAGATATTGCGCAATATTGGTGCAAAGATCACATCACCTTTGCTTTACATTTCCGTAATCGTTTAAATACCAGAGGTTATTGAAAAGTTTGTGTATAAAATTTTTTTCGAACAGGTA
>JARFJB010000902.1:7572500-7612500 GCA_036346205.1 Vesta saturnalis | reverse complement strand
AAAAAAAAAATGGTACATGGCTCCTTTTGGGCAGTCACTGGATTTATAACGAGGATCCCGGAGATTCATTTTTAGTAGGTTGAATAGATAAAAGTCAGACTGCGAAGCTGCATTCTTACAGTCTCGGATGGTCTTGACCTCCTTATGAACGGTAGCGTTGTTATGCAGCAGAAATAGTGTCCTACTAATTGCCTTTCTCAAATTTTTCAGATTATTGTCATAGTTGTCTGCTTTCGTCTCCATCTCTTTACGCAAATGATCGATAAGAAGGGGTACACCCGAATCTGGACACCCGCTAAACGATCAGAATTCCCTTCTAAAGTGTCGAAATGGTTTTATGACTTTCGATCTTCGCAGTTTTTGCTAGATATCCCCAATCCTGGGACCCACCTACTCATATTGAAATTGTTATGCAATACGGCTGTCACAAAGGGTTGTGATATTTCGAATGTTTTACTAATGGTATAAGCCTTCAACTTGTTTGATAATTTTTTCATCTGTCGTTGTTTTCGGACTCCCATTTCTCGGTCTCCTTCAATGGATTCCCGTCCCTATCGAAAATGTTTGGACCAAAATTTTATTACGTAATAAGATGGTGCATCACATTCATACATAAAGAAAGGCTAATGACGTTGAGATATTTTATAAAGCCGCGACGTTACCTTCATTTTAAACTTTAATGGCTGAAAGTTATTTTAGAAATCGCGTTATAAAATCCAAACGAATTCTCGGGCTTGGCTCAAAATAAATTCAAACATCACATATTATGTAATATATTAAGGGCGACCTTGTCAATTGTTTCTTTGATGGATATGTAGATAATATCACTAGCTGCCCTTGTTTAAGTATAGTATAAGCAAATAATTCGATGATGACAAGGAGCGAATTATATGTATACTAGGTTCTAGTTAGATACGCGAAGCTAGTACTGTTAATGAAAGGTACTAACGACATAATTTGCGAAGATAATTTGTACTTTGCAGCTTAAATCTCCGCGACCGGTCTGTTTCAAGAAAAGGATAATACCTAGAGCAGTGCTGCTTCAAATCCTTGTTAAAAATACTCACGGCGTAGTCTGCGCTACTCATTACTATTTCGGTAGTGCCTATTTACAAGTTGAATCAGCAGGTATTTTCAAAGAGGCTGTGGTTATTTACCAAGTGTTACTTTTATGATGATGAGTTGCGTTATCTAGATCATGTTGTGAATTATGCAGGTTTATCGATTGACCTCAAAAAGTTGAAGCTGTTCTAAAAATCCTTATCCCGGCTACAGTTAAGTAGGTTAGAAGGGTAATTGGTATGGCATCTTCGTACAGAAGATTTATCGCTTAGTTTTCGTCCATTATAGCACCTCTGACGAAATTGTTAAAGAAAAATTCCCATTTTCTGTGGAGCAAGGGATGTGACGATCCTTTGGATATGATTAAAGTTACTGCTCCAATATTGATATATCTTGATTTTAGTGCACTATTTGCGATTCAAACTGACTCACCTGATTATGAGATCCGCTCAGTTTGACTCGGACTATCAACGGAGTAGGGAAGGTTATATACTGTAATCGTAGATCGTTGACGAGCAGCGATCGAAAATGTTTGACTGGAGGAGGACTGTATTGCCGAGTTATAGTCAATAGCGAAATTTGCACTATATGTTCAAGGCGTTAACTTTATGGTTATTGCGTTGAAGGCATTCTTAGTTTGTTTGCATAACTTGAAGGATCCAACAGGGAGATTGGTTCTTTGGGAGGTGACACTCCAACAATATGTTTGTGAGATTATGCATAGGAATGTACTACTCGACACCTTATCTCGATCTGTGCCAGTCCCCAGTGACACCACATGCGAAGAAAATACTCTGTAAGAGAAGATAAATGTATTGAGAGAATGAAGATGTGTGAAGTAAATCAACCTATCGACTGTCTGAAATGGACAGTTCAAAATGGGAAGTTGAACAATTTGCGTGTGGATGCAAAGTTGGCATGTACGTATACCGATTGTAAAACGCTGATATTTGTCGATGAAGCTTCAAGATGAACCAACGACAGTACATGTAGGAATATTCAACATATGAGCGGATTGCGAAATAGTATTATTGGATTAAGTTAAAGAGTGATGTGAATTGTGTGAATAAGTGCGAAGTATGTATAACGCATTAACCTGTCTACCGGTTAGTATTATGACTCAGCATCTAGTTACTGACAAACCGTGGCGAATGACTTCGACAGATGCAGTAGAGCCTTTTACTAGGTCGAAAAGTGGTTATAGTTACGTGTTAGTAATGTCTGATAATTTTTCTAGGTTTATGTTAGTTTTCCCGTTATATACGGGTGCAAGTGAAGTAAAAAATATTGAATAAAATGTATTTTTAATAATTAGAGTGCCTTTATACAGGGTGGGTGTCTACTGCGTGGATGGAGGATTTCTCCTTAACTATTAGAGATATCAAAACCAATTTTGGTGTGGTAATACACAGTCATTGGACCTAGATTCTAAAAATATTTAGGTATATTGACAAAAATATACCAACTCAAACCTGTGTTTTTTAAATTGAACACCCTGTATATTCTTGCATTTTTTTTTATTCACTGATACATTTAGAATAAAAGTATAGAAATTTGTAACTGTATCCTAACCGTTCTGCAGATATCGTCACTTTGGTACCAAAATAGAGTTAACTTTAAAACCACGATGCGAGCGTTGTCATCATGATTTTGTAAATCTCTTTATACCACCGAATATTAATAACAGCCTACTAACAAACAAAGTGGGAAATTTTTCTAAAACATGTAAACTATACAGAATGATTAACTTACGCGAAATGCAATTTTTCTCAATTTTTTCAAATGCAACACCCTGTATATTTTTTCACATTTCGATTCCCCGTGAAAAGTAGATACTAATTGATAATAAGTTTCATAGCCGTCAGATTGACCTTTCTTGAGATATTGATGCTTTATTTGCAAATATTGACATACGGAAGAACAAATAAAACCAAATCCAGAGCGAATAAGGAAATACGAATGGCAAATAAAGTCATTAACTGATAGGAAAACTTAATTAATGACTAAACAATAAAATAATTCTCTACACCTAAAAATAAGTTGAACAAGTAAACATAAACGAATAAAACCATAAATTCAAATTAAATGTTCAAAATGCTGACCACGCCCAGCTAAACACTTTGCAATTCCCTCAGTAAACGAAAGATTCACTCGCAACAACAATAGAGGCGAAATGGATTGAAACGCAGCTCTAATTCTATTTTTCATATCTTTGCTTGCGGTGGGAGGATGTTGGTAAACGAGTTCTGCTGGAGTGGTTGGTTGTGGTTGTTTTCTGGAAGAAAACCTCTTAGTAAGAGGGGGTAAGAATATTTTGACGTACTGGGTATATTTAGTGTTATACTGCACGTACAATGCATAACTAAAATTAACGTGTGCTTGCATGGGAGAAAGATTTATTAGTGTATTGTAGTAATTGTTATACCACTAGAATTCTCAATAAGGCGATGAGCGTTATTTAAAGGGATTTAAAGGGCGTGATTTGAAAGAATTAAATTTGGATAAGGAATAATACTGAGGTAAACCCCTATACAGATGATAATTCTGCCACTCATTATCATTTTATTTTCAAAACTATGGGTAGCATTAGCAAGTTAATGGAATTTTAGTATTGTAACAGAGTGTAGGATAAATATGTTTGTATTTTATTCATGTAGATGGGTTAGGATTTCATAACGGAAAATTGAATATCGAATTCGGACATTTCAGGAAGTTACTACGTTTTTCTTACAAAATTAAAGATAGCGAGTTGAGTTGGTTCTATTTTCATGTTTTCAGATTTTATAAGAGAACGTGAGTTTAGCACTAACATTTTCTTCAACAACTAACCCCATCCATTGCTTTGCTAACGATAGCACTCTTCACTGTAGTTCATCTCAGTCAACCCATAGTGATAATCCACCTTCTATATCAAATCAAGAAATTAAAGCTGAAAAGGCAAATTCAATCAACAAAGACATTCAACGTATTCTCGAATGGGGAAGCAATAATCTAGTTAAATTTAATGCTAACAAAACTCAGTGTTGCCTTATGTCCGCCAAAAAAGATCGATCATTTCCTGTTGTAAGTATGAATGGCTCAGTTCTTAAGTTTTCAGACTCTATTACTTTGTTGGGTATGACTGTATCTTCAAATCTCTCATGGGTTGACCATCTTCTGTCAGCTACCAAAACAGCTCCTCGTAAAATAGGCTTTTTGTACATATCTAAGCAGTACTTTACCTCTCGACAACTCCTTCTGTTGTATAAGGCTCAAATTCGGCCTCATCTGAAATATAATTCTCACCTCTGGGTTAGTGCTCCCCAATACGCTCTCGATATCGTTGATCGTATTCAAAAGAGAGCGATTAGGCTTATAAAGGACCCGTCCTTAACTTCTCACACACAGTCCCTTGAGCATAGAAGGATGGTTTCAGTTCTTTCTTTGTATTATCGTTATTACAACGGCTATTGTGCTGCTGAATTATATTCTTTGATACCATCTCGCGCTATCTTTGCGAGAAACACTCGGTTAGCTCATTCACATCATCAGTGTGCAGTACAAATATCCACTTGTCGTACCAAACGGGCGCAATCCACATTTTTCTACACGGCTTCTAAACTCTGGAATGATCTCCCTAGTGCCTGCTTTCCTCTCACTTATGATATGAGAAAATTTAAGGTAGCTGTTCATAGGCATCTGTTGGCAATTCATTATCCCTCTATCCATCCTCCTAAGTGTCCCTGAGTGCTTTAGCACGATAGGCCAAATTTAGCCTGTTCAGGTCCACAATCATAAAAAAAAACACTAGTATGTGTCTAACTAAGGATCCAATTTGGAATTGGTAAACTAAAAATTGTGAACAGGTTCCAAAGCATTTGTGAAAGGGGGTTTATTTACATACGAAGCACTTTCCAAATGTTATTAGAGATATAAGGGATTGGCCCGATACATAGTGAGAAGATTTAGTCAGTAGCTTGTTGCGAAATAGGCAAAAAAAGCAATTGTAACCATTATTAGGCTAACTTGTAATTTTATTTTGACAGGCCTCATTTTGTTTAATGTTATTTTGTTAATGTAATTTTTGCGTGAGAAATCCCTTCAGCCGCAGTGATGGATTTCGAACATACATATCTTAAGTATGTATGCATGGTGGGATTAAGGATAGGTATAATCAGGGTAGGATCGGAAGGAACGGAGTTAGTGTTCTGAGGAGGAAGTTACTACTCCAGCAAACCGAAATAGCATGATATGGTATGCTTACATGCAGTAATCGTGTCGCTATATGTCTATGAGGAAAACTCCCTAAAAAAACCTCATACAGGATAAGCGGTCACAGGAATCGAACCTATTAGCTCTCGAGCGCTAAGTAGATCGTGTTACCACTGGCCCACCAGCCTGGTATTTTTTTTTTCGGTGACTTTAGACGTGCTTTATGTATAACTTTTATTACTTTTTGGTTTTAAAGCTTTTCATTGTATGTCGTATAGCTCTCAATGAGCGCGTTTGAATTGTATCTTAAACGATCAATGTTCTGGGGTTACTTTGTAAACCTTGAATTAATTTAAACCCTGCTTATAGAGCAAAACGGGTGTTACTCCAGACTGAGCAAACATGGGATTGGTTAAGCGAGAAAAGTAAGCATGTTTGCTGTTATATTATTTTATGTATCATTACCTTAAGTATTGCAATCTTGAAAAAGCTAAACACGGCTTAAAACTTAGAGAACGTTCCGTTGTATTCTATAAATGTGTTTCTATCTTTCATAACACAAATTGAAAACTTTTAAGTAAAATATATTACGTTTACTACAACTTGAGGTTCCGTCCTTTATAGTCAACAACATTAACCTATTACGACTTTTATTACTTAAACAACAAAAAAAAAGAATAATAAACTTTCTTAAAGTGTTTTCATTCTTTTTAAATTTTTTGTAATATGCTTTCATGTTTCGTACTAAGTTTAAGGTTTATTTAGTGATTTTCAATTGAAAGTTTCGTCTTCCAGCAAGAGCGGCTCTGTATTGAACTTTAATTGAAACCAGTTCAACCTCTTTTTGCGGTGTGCCAATATTTTCCTTCAATTTACTTTAACAACGAAAATCGGGCAGCTAAACTGTTTTCTTTTTCTTGTCGTTGTTGACTCATTTTAAGATCTGAAAGGTTTACAAATACCCAATTAATGTTTCTATTTGTAAGTTCTTTTCACAATTCAGCTTACCTCTTTCACTTCTTATACATGTTTCTCATATATAAATGCTATAAATGTGTTTTAAAGATTAGTTCACGTTTTTTTTTTGTTTACTTCTTCTTTTGTTAAGACATATTTATTACAGTGCGTTGACTTATAAATGCTCGGGAGTTTTGAAGAGAATATAATTTGTAATTTTCTTTTATTGTAACTAGAAGAATAGAAGGTGTTCTGGAAACGTACTTACTAAATGCAATGAGAGCTTTTTCAGCGCGCTTGATTTAACATTCAAGCGCACCAAGTATATGTTCGATAAACGACAACAAATGCTTTGTATGTTAAATATAGTGTATCTGAGCTTCAAAGCCTTGAAAAAGAAAATCGAGTCACTTGATTATACTACCTTTTGGATTTTTGTTCTACTAAGTTTTATAATTTCGTCCGTGTTTTTCTTGGAAATGAAAGGAATAAGAAAAAATAATCATTCTGTTCAGAACTGGATTGATTGTGTCCATGTTTTTCTTTGTAATGAAAGGAAAAAGAAAAATAATTATTCGGTTCAAGACTGGTGTAATTTCGGCAAGTGTAATTGTGACAACAAGTTGTACTTATACAGAGTGGGTTTTCTCTGCGTCGACTATGGGAATTTCGGGAACTAGAGCAGAAAGAATGACGGATTTTTGTTTTCTTCAAAAAGTCCAAGCCTAACTAGATAAAAACGATTTTTTGTAATTTCTTTAATTGCGTATTAATCCGTTATTTCCATTAAAAAAATGCAATGGAAAAAGCAGAATTTTAACGTGTAAAATTAAAAATTAAGAAAAAAGACTTAAAATATGATTATTGCATTTCTATCTAACTCCTAGAAAATTCAAACCCATGTCAGGTACGTTTGTTAAAACTCATAAAGTAAATTTTGAAGTACAAACACCACTCCTTTTGTCTAGGTTCTGACTCAAGCACGTACACTATTATAATTACAATCATTGCGAAATAAAGTTCTAAATGTTAATTAATAATAAATACATAATAATAAAATCAATAGAATGTTAGTAGGTGGCTTCTACAAAAAGCAGGCAAATAGTATTTAGGATTACTATAGCATTGAAATTCTACGGAAACAAAATTCGGTTCCTTTTAACAAATAAAACTCGTATTATCGTAATGTAAACTAAAAGTACAAATACTCAAACACGTAAACATTTTGCAATAACAAAGAATATAGAGAACAAGTGAAGTCGCATATTCTATCCCACGGTACCGCGGGGTATATAAATCAATTATAACTACGTGTTTGTAGCAGTAGTATGAAAATTCAAAACATGCCGGACTTGATTCAAAAAACAGAAAATATACAGCGTAAATCGAAGTAAGCGACCAGCTACTAGTTAATGCTACACATCCCCTTTTTTATATCAATACACCAACAACCATTGTCATAAGAATTTGTTTTATTAGCTGCAATGATAGAAATAAGTAACTAGACCAAATACGCAAAAAAAAAATAAATAAATATTAAATTAAATAAAGAAATAACTAACTCTAACTCGGAAATCTAAATTAAAAATAATTAAATCGTTTGGTCGCAAATAAATAATAGCAAGTCCGGTAAGTAGCACGAGAACCAAGAATCGTCTAGGGAACAATCTACACTCTATATATTGTTTATATCTTTCCTGACTCTGTCTATATTTCTACTTGCTACTTCCTTACGTCCCGAGGCAGTAGACAAATAACTGTCAGGTAGTAGGACGATACCGTTAGTAGGGAATACTAAATCGCCCGGGGCACGATTGGGCTAGTAACCAGCCTACCCACTACGGCATTACTCAAGCGAACAGTACTATTGCCTCCGATCGACCTGGATACAAGGGGCGGTCAAGGCAGACAGGCCCCGTTGCTGACGACTGAGCAAGAAATGAATGGCGAGTCGGTACGTGGAATATTAGATGTATGCATGGTAGAGAACTTGAAATTGCGAATGTAATGTACGAAAAGCTGCTTGATATTCTATGTGTATCGGAGACAAAGCCCAAAGGAAAGGATGCTGTTGAGATGGAGGATGGCAGCATAGCACTAAGGCCAGGAGTTGAGATTGAAGTGCATGGGCCAATAGTAAGTGGGGTGATCGTAAGTGAAATAACGAAAAGAAGTGCTAAACAGTACGAGTTGGTATCTCCCCGCGAAATGTGGGTTACAGTGAAAGTGGAAATTCGAATAATTTTTCTTATTGCATGCTATGCACCGGTGAATAGGAAAAGAGACCAAAAGTGTGAGAACTTCTGGAAATTATGTAGAGAACGTGTTCAATGTATCTAAGCCAAACGAAAGAGTGATGATATTTGGAATGAATGAATGGGTGGTTGTACTGGGAGAACATACTGAACGCGTTCTAGGAAAGTTCGGATATCAAAGGGTCAATGAGAATGGCGAACATCTGTGTGGAGAGAAGCCTGTTTGTATCTAATAAGTAGTTTAAACATAAAAATGTGCATATGTATACATGGCAAATAGGTGAATCTAAAAGTATGATTGACTTGATAGTTTATGATGAACCACTTGGAAACCTGGTGAGAGACACAAAAGTAATGTGCGTATCGGAGTTTTGATAGGACCACTTTTTGGTTGTATCGAGAGTGTGTTTAGGGCAAAAGCGGGTTTGGAGATGGAACGCAAACGTAGTGCGAACACCCAAAATCAGGGTAGTCAAACTAGTAGATAATGGTGTGAGAATGAAATACGCAAATACTGTGAGTGAATAGTTGAGTGTTAATGAAACAGTGTGGAACGAACAATTGAAAGACACTGGCGCTGAAAGTGCATGGATAATCTTTAAAAGCTATGTTGTCAATTGTGTCGTGCGGATATGTGAAAGAGAGATTGTAGGTAGGCAGAAAAAATGTACTTGATGGAATGAATCGGTAAAAAAGGCAGTATCTAAGAAAAAAGATGCGTACATGGCAATGATTTCCGCAAAAAGTGAAACTGAGAAAAAGAGATTGCATGAGTTATACAGGTTAAGAAACAAACAAGCGAAGGACGCAGTGCGAACAAGTAAAGAGGACGTGATGGCTGTCGAAAGAGAGAAAATACAGAATGATTGTGAGGGTAATAAAATAAAAAATACAAAACGTGGTCCGAAACAGAACGCTGCAGGAGCGATGAATACGAGCAATAAAATAGTATGGGACGATTGTGAAGTGGAGAAATGATGGAAAGAATATTTCGGAAAGTTGTACAGTAGTGGGGAAAGTAAGACTGAAGGGTTAATTAAGGAGAATGTAGAAGCAATGTGAATGAAACTTAGGATATTGGGATAAATTACGTAGAGAAAACGGTAAGACGGTTGAAAAACGGTAAAGGAGTAGGCGTAGATGAAATGGTGAAATACTGAAGCATGGAAGTGCAAAGCTTATACGAAAATTGTGTGAATTATTCAATGTATGCCTTAAGTGTGGAGAGGTGCCGAGGGATTGGAAGATCGCGGACATTGTACCACTGTATAAGGATAAGGGGAACAAGAGTGATTGCAAGAACTACAGAGGAATGAGTTTGCTCAGTACCTGGTAAGGTACTTGTAAGAATACTGAGTGGTAAAGTACGAGGAAGTACACAAACTAATATTTGGGATGTGCAGGATGGCTTCATACCAGGGTGAGGACGTGTTGATCAGATGGTTTCTCTCCAGCAGGTGATCGAAAAGTATTTAAGTGCAAAAAGGAAGCTGCACTATGCGTTTGTAGATCTGGTGAAAGCATACGACAGAGTGAATAGGAAGAAGCTGTGGGAAATATTAAATGAATATGGCATAAATAAAGGTCTAATAAACGGAATAACGGCAGTGAACAACGGTAGCCGAGAATGTGTCTGATTGAGAGGAGGTGTGAGTGAGTGAATTCTTTAGGCTGTGTTGTTACAGTTGTTCACTGTATAAATGGATAAATGTTAGGCACGCATGTACCGATACGGTGTAATGGTGGTGGTGTATGCAGATGACACAGTCTTATTAGGTGGCAGTGGGGATGAAATACAAATTGATCTGAGGAAGTTTGATACAGCCTATGAGAGCATGGACCTGAAGATAAACGTCAACAAATTTAAGATTGTGGTGTTCAATCGAGAAGGTGGAAAGGAGAGTAGAGTATTTACTCGAATGGTAAATCTGATAGAATGTTTACTGCACATGGTACAGTGGAAGATGAGATTGGACGAAGGGTCAATGCTAGAAGCAACGTGATTGGAAGAATGTGGACGCTAATGAGATACGAAAGCATGAGCCTTCCTGCTATACGAGCAATGTATAGTGGCGTGCTTGTCCCGTCAGTACTGTATGGAAGTGAGACAAGTGAATGTCGAAAAATGCACGAAAGAAAAATAAATGCCGTGGCCATGATATTCCTGAGAAGCGCATGTCGTAAAACGAGAAAGGGTAAAATAAAGAATGAGTGTATAATGACGGAGTGTGGCGAGGAAAAGACTATGATGGATAGACATAAAAGTAGATATTACATTGGTTTGGTCACATTGAGATTAACGCAAGATTAACGAAGCAAATATATGTTGGTGGGTTAGAGGAAAGGAATGCATTATAAAATAAATAATGATAAGGAGTCTTAAAAATAAAAGGGGCGTGTCAGAGACAATGTATGATTCTTGCGGAAGCTAGGGAAGTATGCAGAGATAGATTCTGAATGGGAAATCAATAGGAGGCAGCTATTGTTTTGCCTACCCCCCAAGGGAATGGCGTGAACGTTATGCTATGTTAAAAAATTGCAGATAATTACGTTCTTTGTAAGGCAGTTACATCGATTTTTGACGTAGGCTTTTGTTTCTGAGTTACACATAAACACACATATTTTTAAATAATATCAATAATTGGTTATGACTTTTTAAGGAAGCGGGTTTTCTGGTTTTTTTAAGGTAACATATATGACAAGTTCTTTGAAAAACAAACGAGATACGTCCGTTTTTTCAGCTTAACTACAGAATTATTAGTATGGTAGGCCACGGAAGCTGTTGTTGATTGACAAACGCAAATCGTAATTACTAATATGATGAACCCTTGAAATAACTTTGATTTGCGGGTACAAATCGTGTCACTACGCTTTGGATAACGTTTTACGATTCGTTTCATTACATTTTTCAAAATGAAAGAAAAATTAAGTAAAAAATATTGTTTAGCAATTAAAAAAGTATTAATGAACAAAATTGGCTATGGCGCAAAAACATAAACAGTAACGAACTACAAAGACTACTCTATGACTAACAACTAAAACATTCACTAAAGATATTTGTACATATGTTCAAAAATGGTTACCATTATAGTTAAGATACAGGCTACGCCTTTTTAGAACAGAATTTTTCGCTTTTCTTAAAGAATACTAACAAAAGCTTCTAGTACGGCTACCCTAAGATCTTCCACTGATTCATGCGACCTTCGATACACTTTATCCTTCCTCGTTCCCCACAAATAGAAATCCAAAACAGACAGACCGTGCGATCGAGGTGGCCACGCATCTGGAGCATTCCTTCCTCTTCACAAGTGGGGAAAAGTTGTATCTGTAAATAATTTTGCATTCCCAATTGATTATGGAGCAATGCATCGTCATGCTGACACCATTGCGGCATAGCGCGAGTCTCCAAATTTATCTCATCTATCGAAAACGAACTGTCCAAGAAGTGTTGATCCGATAACATCACACCACACGTTAAATCAAAATTTAGCTTGTGCGCTTCTTCGCTCGACATGATGCCTATTAAACATCAAGCAATTTGTAAATCTACTTCGGTCCCTCCAAAGTACCTTAAATCTGAACTGCACGCTTGTTTCTAAACTACGTACAAAATTCAATTACGCCAAACAATATCAGTAGGGTTTAGCATTTGTGAAGTTAACCACTTATAGGGCAGGAATTTATGCGTTTTTACAACAGTACGTTGTAGAATTCCCGCTTTCGTACTAATTCTCGTCTTGAAGTAGATGCATTCTGCATAACACACGATAAGGTGTTCAGTTGGCAGCTTCACTAATGTGCCCTGTTTTATGGGTTTACAGAAAGATCCATATTCATTCAAACTGTCACATGGTCTTTTAAATGTGCGCTGGAAATGGAGTGTGTAGGGAGGTTCGGTTGTCTGGCCGTCAAGGTCCCTGGATTTAAACCAACTGGACTTTTATCTACAGGAACATATGAAGGAATCTGTTTACAAGGTGCCAATTACAACCCGGGAGTAGTAATTAACAAAGAACGCCTCAAATTAAATAAGAAATGACTCTGATGTGCTAGCTCCAGTCAGTGGTTCACTTGTCCGACGTTGTTATGCTTACATTAGAGCCGAAGCAGGACACTTCGACCACTAACTTTGAGTTTAATCCCAGACGTTCTTGCTTTATATTAGTACCTTAATTATTGTCTTCAAATTGTACACATTCAACACTTATAAACATTGAACGGTTACAGTTCCGTTAGAAAGCGTTTTCACACACGTGTTTATTTGAAATTCTTTATTTATATTACACATAGGAATCCTCTGGTGAAGTTTTTCCGCGACGTCATAAATCACCCAGTGTATTGATATTTAATTAAAATGCAATCACAGTAGGTTCAAATTGAAATCATTACTTCAAAATAAGTTTCTTTTAGATAATATTATAAAAGGTAGAGAAATTAAAAGCTATTTCAGTTACTTAAATTATAATCAGTACGAAAAAAATAAATTTCTAATGAATTTAAAAAAAGAAAAGTCTTATAAAATTCAACCTAAAATAAATAAAGTTCGAAAGACATTAAAAAGTTTCAGATAAGATTTTAAAGCAGCAAAAAAATAATTTGCACTTCAATTAAAGTAATCAATCAAATTTGTTTTTAAGACCAGATAGAAACTAAGATAAGAAACTTGTAAATCCGCTTTAAAATACGTACTATTAACATAAAAATTTTATTAATTAGTCAAACAAGTAAAATTTAGAGGTTACGTTCACAGTAACCATCACGCGAATTAGTGAGCTAAAGGGTGATGTAATAAAATAATCAAGTGTCTGATAGTGAAGCCGGGAAAGCCAGAAATTGTTGACCGCTGACATGCAATCTTTTATAGATTATTGAATAGGAGTGTGCTATGCAAAATAGAGCACTATTGAGGATGGGTGGGAAATCTGTTCATTATCAAAATTACGATCTTAAAAAAAGAAATTGCAGGCAAAATCGTTAACAATAAAATCAAGTCAAAAGAGTTAAACGTTTTATAGAATGAATAAAGTAATAAAATTACAGACAAAATAGCAGAGTAATAAAACATTTCATTACGAATACTACTTAATCGACACGCCAGTCCCCCACAGAGTCCGCGTCAACCTTTTTCTTTTTGAATTTACTTACTGTGAAAAATTTGTTCCCATGTTGTGCTACCCTAGCATACCTTTTCTGTTTCCGAAAGATCAACCTACTTTCCTTGTGTTACTCGCACTTTCTTACCTTAACTTCTTCAATCTCGCTTATTCTTTTAATGTGGCCAAATCAATGAGCCGTATCATTCATACCGATCGATCATTGCATATTCTTATTTTTCATTATATCTATACAGGGTGTCCCACGACTAATCGACGCGATCGATTTCTCAAAAAGCACGCAATGGAAAATTTGGAAAATTTGGCAGTATGCCAATATCGATGGGGGCAACTCGATTAAAAAATTTGGCGGCACTACCGGTTATACCGGAAGTTGATGTTTACCCTCTTATTTTGGGACTCCCTATATATTATTTCATTTTTAAACTCTATGAAAACATATTTTACGTATAATGTCCTATACCTAACTTTAGCCGTTTTTGAGATATTTAATATTTACGTCAAAAATGCGGTTTGCAGACCATAAAATAATTAATAATTTTTCCTACAAGAAAGCCTTTATTATGCAATTTGAGATGGATTCCTGTTAGAAAGGGACCTATTTTCATATACTGGGTGTATATTTTGATTTTAAATTAATACAGGGTAGCCAAAGTTATAAAAAACTTAAAAAGTCATTTTTTAATGAAAACCCCCTAATTTTATAATGCTATCTTATTTAGCATTAAAAATAAGGGTAACTTTGTGTAAAGTTGTCTATTACAAAAATGTGTAGTTTTCGAAATATTAGCAATTAAAGATTTTTTTGTTATGAAGATGCTGTTTTATAAATTTCGTTAGTTACAATCAATTTCAATTGAAATGTCATTATTTATGGTTACTTGTCATTAAGTAATCATTAATAATCATGCCGGGGCGATTAAACTACACGCACGAAGATTATTTAAATTTATTTATTATCTACGGTGAATGTAACAGAGTTTTAGGGCAAACATTACTACAAGAATAAAACAATAACCAATTCACCGAAAAACAATTATTTTAGTAAATGTTCAAAGTGTCCACCTTGAACTTCCAAACATTTTTCGCATCTTGGAGTAAGTTCTGCACGAGTAGCTGCTCTAATGGAATCTCGAGACAAACTTGCGAATGCGTCCCTTACTCCTGTCATATAATCTTCCTTTGTTGTAATTGGATTAAAATACACGAAGTTTTTAATCGTTCCCCATATAAAGTAATCCAAGACTATAAGGTCAGGAGAACGAAGGGGCCACAGGAATGGTCCATCACTAGCAATCCACTGGTCATAAAAAGTCGCTTGCAAGAACTTGTTTACAGAAAAGGTTCTATGTGGAGGGGCGCCTACATGTTGGTAAAAAAGTTGCCTGTGTTCCGCCAGAGGTAAAGTATTGTTCATCCAAATCTTCTAGAATATTTAAATATCGTTCTCCTACAAAATAAAAGGTAATTGAAAATAGAAAATTAATTACATTTTATTGTTACTTACTATTCAAGTTCCCTTCATAAAAATGTAGTTAAATTATTCTATTATTTCTAACGGCACAGAATACATTAACTTGCCAGTTTTCTTGAAAATTTCGCAATTTTACGTCATGGGGATTCAAATCACCCCAAAGATGGCAATTGTGTCGGTTAAAAAGACCATTTTTTGTAAATTTAGCCTCGTCACTCCAATTAATATTTTCCAAAAATCGAGGGATATCTTGTGCCATTGTTAAAATAAACTCGCAAAGCTGCACTCTTTTAGGAAAATCAATGGCTTTAAGGTATTGAACCATGGAAAATAAATAAGGGTGGAAATTGTGTTTTGCCAACATTCTTTGTATTGAACTTCTTGAGATTTCCGGTATGGGCAGCCAATTCTCTTACTGAAGACATAGGATATGCCACAAAATATACCATAATTTTAATTTCGACAATTTCATCCTTGACAATTGGCTTTCTTTTATTAATTTTTGTCTTAACGGTAATTTTTGAAATTCTCGATTATTTGTCTTACACTGCACCGTGACGGTTTCTGTCTATCTGGATATCTTTCATCGAATATCTCGCATAACTAGAAATAATGACATTTCAATTGAAATTGATTGTTTTTTTACATCGTCATGGCAGCTGTCATAGCTAACTAACAAAATTTATAAAACAGCATTTTCATAATAAAAAAATCTTTAATTGCTAATATTTCGAAAATTACACATTTTTGTAATAGACAACTTTACACAAAGTTACCCTTATTTTTAATGCTAAATAAGATAGCATTATAAAATTGGGGGCTTTCCATAAAAAAAATTACTTTTTACGTTTTTTATAATTATCCTCGTATTAGTGGTATAACATACACGCATTCTTACTTTGCTTGAAAGGGAACGAAATTTACTTTAAAATGATATGAAGTTATCCATAGTTATCTTGAAAGATAAACGAGATATCTTTTTTTTATTCTCAACCTACACATACAGGGTGTCCCAACGATAGAGTAAAGTAAGTTTATGCTTAACTAGAATTATTTGTGTAAATATTGTATGGACCATGGGGTAGAGGTAAGAAGTGTGCATTTTTTTAAAATATTGGAAGTTATACAGGGTGCGCCAGAAAAGCAGGACGTGAAAAATTATGATTTTTTTAAATAGAACACGCCGTATTTGATTTTAGTTTTTAATTCTACGTGTCCATACAAACATATTTTGTCATACAAAAGATTGGTTGAAAGTTTTTAGTTCTTGAGATATTCGCGTTTAAAGATTATTATGGTCACTTTCGTGGGGTTGATGAATGGGCAATTGTTCCGTTATTTCACAATAAAAAAAATTGATATTTCGTATGAACAATAAGTGATATTATACTAACGTTTAGACCGAGTAGTATTTCTAATTTTCTCAACAGGGTGTTTGTTATAACCATTCAAATTTGAAAATTCTCAAATTAAAAAAATCAGTTTTTTTAATTGCACACCCTATATATTTTTATTTCATTTTATTCGGGATTAAAAATCTATCATTTTGTTAAATATATCCTATATCTATTTTTGATAGTTTTCGAGGAATTTCGATTTTTCACACTAGCTACTTTATTTTCGATAACATTGCATTGCATGGATCTTGGTAGCCATGGAAAATAATAATTGCGTTACTAAGATACAAAGGTTTCCTACTTGTCAAAATAAACACATATTAAATTTGTCGTTTTCGCATTTAACTTGTTATCAATTGTTGTATCAATTATGGATTATTCGACAAATGAATTAATTGATATGATATACGTGTTGGGCGAGGCTGAAAAACCCTTTATTGGCACAACGAATCTACAAAATGAAATATCCTGAACGTCGAATACCTACTACTGTTGGCTTGGAAAATTTGATGGATAGATTTGATTCTAGCGGTAGTGTTAAATACTTCAAACGTAAAGTTGTTAATAAAAGGGCAGCTAATGAAGAAAAAGAACTTGAAATATTATTAAATATTCAAGAAAATCCCCAAGTGAGTTCTAGAACATTAGCGACGATATGTGATACCTCCAAATCAAACGTGAATCGAACAACGCTGAAGTATAAGTACCATCCCTATCACATTGAGCTTCATCAAGAATTGCGAGAAGAGGATTTTGCAAGACGAATTGAATTCTGCAATATCATTAATCAACGGCTGCAATTAAATAACAACTTTTGTGCTCCATAATGTTTTCCGATGAGGCGACGTTTAAAAGCAATGGGCTGTAAATCGGCATAATATGCACTATTACGCCATTGATAATCCATTTTGGCTACGAGAAGTTCAAAACCAAAATCATTGGTCACTAAGTGTGTGGTGTGGTATACTTAATGACCAAATTATCGGTCCCTATTTTTTTGATGATCCATTAACGGGCCGCAGCTATTTCCATTTCTTACGTGAAGAATTGCCTGCGTTACTTGAGGATATCAATTTAGAAGGACGGCTAAATATGTGGTTGCAACAGGATGGTGCACCTCCACATTTTTATCGGGACGTAAGGGAATTCTTGAACCAGCAATACCCGGAGAAATGGATAGGACGTAATTGCTTTATATTATGGCCACCCAGGTCATGCGATTTATCTCCACTGGATTTTTTCCTATGGGGATACATAAAAGATCGGGTGTATATTATTAAACCTACAACAAGGAGGACATGAAAAATAGAATTCGCGAAGCTTGTCGCACAGTGACCCCTTTTATGTTATCCGAAGTGAGACAGAACATGAGAAAAAGGCTCAATATGTGTATTCAGCAAGAAGGCCGTCTATTTGAGCATTTACTAAGACGCAATGTTGAATAATTATTGAATTACTGTTTCTCATTAATAAAAACTGTTAATATTCTCGCTTAGGTGGTTTGTTTTATTTCGTCGCAATTGTTTTCCATGGCTACCACGATCCACAATAATGTTATAGTATCGTATGTAACGTAGTGAGAAAAATCGAAATTCCTCGAAAACTATCAAAGATAGATATAGGATATATTTGACAAAAATGATAGATTTTTTAATCCCGAATAAAATGAAATAAAATATATAGGTGTGCAATTAAAAAACTGATTTTTTTTAATTTGAGAATTTTCAAATTTGAATGGTTATAACAAACACCCTGTTGAGAAAATTAGAAATACTACTCGGTCTAAACGTTAGTATAATATCACTCATTTTTCACACGAAATATCAATTTTTTTTATTGTGAAATAACGGAACAATTGCCCACTCATCAACCCCACGAAAATGACCATAATAATCTTTAAACGCGAATATCTCAAGAACTAATAACTTTCAGCCAATCTTTTGTATGACAAAATATGTTTGTATGGACACGTAGAATTAAAAACTAAAATCAAATACGGGGTGTTCTATTTAAAAAAATCATACTTTTTCACGTCCTGCTTTTCTGGCGCACCCTGTATAACTTCCAATATTTTAAAAAAATGCACACTTCTTACCTCTACCCCATGGTCCATACAATATTTACACAAATAATTCTAGTTAAGCATAAACTTACTTTACTCTATCGTTGGGACACCCTGTACATACTTAAGCAATTTATGAGGTTAATAATGCAAAGAAGTGCTACACAATATATATATATATATATATATATATATATATATATATATATATATATATATATATATCTATATATATACAGGGTGGGCCACCACCAACGCGTCGGTCTCTAGCACCCAAACGACTGAATTTTTTGAAAATCTGTTTGGGCGAGAATATGTAAGCCTTCTAGGACTACAATCTAAAACTAGTTTGATTTATACAGGGTGATCTACAAACTTGTTACTTATCAAAGTTATATTATTTTAAATGGAATACCCTCCTTTTTTTTTTTTAAATAAGGTGTAAAAATAAGGTAGACTTTCACTAGAGTTCCCTATACCTAAACCTTATAGTTTCCGAAATATTTAACATTTTTTGAAAATGTTGGATTGTCAAAAAATTCAAGTACTTTTCGATTCAGAAAAGATGAGACAATCTAATCTAGGTCATCGTAATAAGGATATTTGGAAGTACGTATTCTGTTGTTTATTGTTTCAAAACATAATTTGTAAAATACAAAGAATAACGCGTAAAGTTAACAAACTTCAAAGTTAAATATCTTTGTTATTTTAAATACAACGCCCAAGAAATTTTTATCGGAATGGAATAGTCTTTTGACAATAGGTCGAAGTGTATTAGGGTTCCCTACACCTTACTTCAATACTTTTCGAGAAATTAGTGTATTTGTTACATTTTTAGAAATTACGCCATTAACTCATGTCGATTAGTTATAATTCTTTGATTTATAAATATTTCTATCATATTGACGTATTTCAAAATACGACAGTGTTTATAACTATTGATGATTTTTTCATTACAATGAAACATTCAGTGCAAGAAAGAGTGGATATGGTGTTGACCATAGGAGAATGCCATGAAAATTGTCTTTTGGCTTCAAGGGTTAATGCCTAAAAGTACCCTGATCGCAACCATCCTGATACGAGAGCTTTTGAAAGGCTTTTACAAACATTTCGAGCCACAGGTAACACTGCCTATCCAAAACCTAATAAAAGTAAACCGGTAACTGGCAATGAAGATAGTGAGTTTTTAGTATTAGGATCTATCGCTGAAAATTCCCACACTAGTACTAGAGTAATTGCTAGACAAACAGATTTAAGTAGAGGAAGTGTGAGAAGAGTTCTCAAAAAACACAAATTTCATGCTTATCACATAGAAATCCATCAAAATTTGTATGGCAATGACTTTCAACAACGAATAGATTTCTGTTTGTGGGCAATTGAAAAAATAGGGGATCAACAAGATTTTTTAAATTTCGTTTTGTTTACTGATGAATCAAAATTTCACAACAACGGTTTGGTAAATAGACATAATTTTCACTATTATGATACCGAGAATAGGCATGCTTTTAATACTGTTGACCGCCAAAATCGTTGGAGCATAAACGTATGGGCAGGAATTATTGGAGATAAGGTAATTGGACCATACTTTTTCAATGGTTATTTAAATGGTAGAAAATTTTTGAGATTTTTAAACCGAGACTTTTGGACACTTCTCGAAAACGTTCCGTTGAACATGTGGCTACAATTAGATAGGGCACCGGCACACTTTGATCGTAGAGTTAGAAATTATTTAACTAGGAAATTTGTTAATAAATGGATTGGAAGGAACGGGCCATATCATTGGCCACCAAGATCGCCTTGTCTTACTCCAATGGATTACTTTTTATGGGGATATATTAAAAATATTGTTCAAAATATTCCTGCTACTACTGCAGAAAATATGAAAGAGAGAATTAGAAATGCGGTGGACACAATTACTCCAGATATGTTAAGAAAAGTCAGACAAAATTTGGAAGAAAGAATTAGACTATGCATTCAAGAAGACGGTCATCAGTTTGAACATTTACTGTAGTGACAAATCCAGCAGTAGGCTCTCGGTGCATAATGTAAAACGGTCTTTTTCAAAACCAACAACCGTATAACCTTGATAACCTTAATAAACCAAAAACCGTTTGACACATTTGTAACCTTTGTAAATCACAGAATTCTAACTGATCGACATAAGTTAATGGCCTAATTTCTAAAAATCTAACAAATACACTAATTTCTCGAAAAGTATTGAAGTTAGGTAAAGGAACACTAATACATTTCGAACTATTGTCAAAAGACTATTCCATTCCGATAAAAATTTCTTGGGCGTTGTATTTAAAATAACAAAGATATTTAACTTTGAAGTTTGTTAACTTTACGCGTTATTCTTTGTATTTTATAAATTATGATTTGAAACAATAAACAACAGAATACGTACTTCCAAATATCCTTATTACGATGACCTAGATTAGATTGTCTCATCTTTTCTGAATCGAAAAATACTTGAATTTTTTGACAACCCTACATTTTCAAAAAATGTTAAATATTTCGGAAACTGTAAGGTTTAGGTATAGGGAACTCTAATGAAAGTCTACCTTATTTTTACACCTTATTAAAAAAAAAATTACAAAGGAGGGTATTCCATTTAAAATAATATAACTTTGAT
Source organism: Vesta saturnalis (assembly GCA_036346205.1). Lineage (NCBI taxonomy): Eukaryota > Metazoa > Arthropoda > Insecta > Coleoptera > Lampyridae > Vesta > Vesta saturnalis. The sequence continues at coordinate 7,591,353 of JARFJB010000902.1, read as the reverse complement.
AAGTAACAAGTTTGTAGATCACCCTGTATAAATCAAACTAGTTTTAGATTGTAGTCCTAGAAGGCTTACATATTCTCGCCCAAACAGATTTTCAAAAAATTCAGTCGTTTGGGTGCTAGAGACGACGCGTTGGTGGTGGCCCACCCTGTATATATATATATATATATATATATATATATATATATATATATATATATATATATATATATATATATTAAAAAAACTTTGGGTTATTGCGAAGAAACTGACTTTTTGTGGGGTAAACTATGCACGCCTCTAGATTCTACGGAAAATTCTGTATAAGACCCACTTTTCACAATTTCAGTAAATTACAAGGCAAAGCAGTTACGAGGGGTGTTTAAAATGTGCAAATTTTGAATTTCTCCTGTATCTCAAATACTAATAGGACGAAGACAGTTCTGTTGGTGGCATCTTTCGTTTCACGAAAAAGTAGAACAGGGTTGCGTAAACCGCATGTTTCTGTCTTTGCTCGCAAACGAGGTACCCCTCAATTTTAACCAAAATGGGATAAAGTGTACTTCAGGACTCATACATTAGAGTTAAACCATTGGTACAAGTGCATACTTGTCTAACACAGCTATCCATGAATATAGCTGTGTGTAACTGCTTACTCTATTTTCAAATATTCACTCAATTCCCTATCCCTTCGGTATATACCCAACTAGCGCCATATGATGCTGTTATTTCATTTGTTACATTTTTACATACTCCACACTCATCTAGTGTAACCTACACCTTCTCCCTATTCACTCGATCTAGTTTGCTCTAGTTCACCAGACACACAGTAAAGCTTCTTGACATTTGCCCACCGTTAAATCTCCAGCTGGGTAGTAACCATCTAATTGCCGAATATCCTTCCTGGGATGAAGCAATCTTATATACCTCAAACCCTATTCCATGTTATTGCACGTATTCAATCAATTACACCCTTTTTATGGTGGGAGGAATATGCTTGTGATGGGAAACACGTGTACCCATGCCAGCCGGGGAGGTACCACCACCCTTACCATGGGGTCTTTGATATTGGTTCTTCTCAGCAAAGTAATGGCTAACGGTCACGCTTTCCTTATCCTTAATTCGTTCTCGTCCTATCTTTCCTTTCGCCCTCACTGTCTTCTTATCGGATTGAATGTCGGAAATTTAAAAAAGAGATTGCTGTAGTTTCTAGGGTAAGATATGCTGAAAGTAAAATCCTGACAGTTTGGTTGTCCAGGAGTGAAGAGCTTAAGCGATCTCAGTTTTCAAAAGCACTAACTTTCTGACCCATTATCGTAACATTTTATTTCTGTCTGAAACAGAAGTTTCCTCTGAAAACTACGATTTACTCAACATGCAATTTTCCAAGTACCACTTTAAGTCCAACGTTCGACACAAATGAGATTTGCGTGCCTATCGCAAGGACTACATCGCTTACAAAAAGATTTCTTCTTCAGAGAATAAGAAATTCGACGTGATTTCGTGGAATGATTCTGGTCCCAAGTTTATGAAATTCTTTAGTTGGTCTCCCAAAGACAATAACCTCTTCAACTGTCTTAGCTTGAAAGTTGACTACCTTTCATCTCAGTTTCTATCTTGCAATATCTCAATTCTGCCAGATTTTAACGTTCATAACCCTAACCGGCTTCGGTATTCATCTGCTACTAATCCTACTAGTCACAGTGCAAATAGATGTTCTACTTCATGTGATTTTACACAAATGGTTCCTGAACCCACAAGAATCCCTGTTAACCCAAAAGATAGTCGATGTCTTCTAGACCTCTTTATCAAAACAAACCCACTTGTTTACAAAACTTCAGTTCCTTCCTCACTATGTCCATCTGACCATTGTCTAATAAAGGTAACTTCTACTCCTCCTAACTCCTATGTTGTCTACAGTACTGATATAACCTTGTAGTGTTTCAGTTAGCTAAATTAAGTGTTAAAAACACCTGCAAAACTGTTATCGCTAAATCTAAAGAGATGTTTGAAGAATGAAAATAAAATGAACTAGCTACATCTCCTTTGGTCAGTCGTAAATTTTGGCCATCAGTAAACCTTGGTACATCTTGGTTTCCCCCAATGACACCTTTTGATGCATCTGTAATAGCTGATTCTGTAGATGAAGCCAATCACTTTATGGAATTATTTGCATCAAACTAGTATCTTAAAGATTCTGTAAATTGTGGGCTCCTAGTGAACCCTTCTTCGAAACTGATTCATTTCCGATATAAGTTCTTACTGTTGATCATCAGTAGCCTTGATCCGAATAAGGCAACTGGCGCAGCTATTGTCTTAAAGAAATGCTCCTTCGATTTAAACTCTATTCGACCTCTGTCTTCTGGGAAATTTCCTTCATATTAGAAGTTATCAAATGTTCAAGATATTCCCAGAAAGAACTATAATAGCGATCCGTTCAACTACCGACCAATTGGAATCATTTCCATTTTCTCTCTAGCGGCAACCATAACATTAGTATGATAACAGTTTAAATTACTGCAGACTAATGTAAGATCTTTTCATACAGGCTAAATTAAATAATTTCCGTTAACGCGTACTAGCCTACTATACGTTGGAAGAACAATTCCCGCCATTTACCTGTTTTTTACGATATCTCGGGATAGGAAAAAGATATCGACTTGCAGATTCCATTGTTTCATTACTAATTTAGTCTACTTTTTAAAAACCTACTTAAATTTGTATGCTTCCATTTAAAATTGTAAAGAGAAAACACAATCTTAAAAAAATATTAAACAGCGCCCTCTAGCATTTACGTTATTAATCATATTGCTTCAAATTTACAAATTTTCTATTGTTTAACAAAAGCTCTTTCAAACAACATCAACTTTATTAAAATCGGTCATGTAGAACCTGAATTAAAGGCGTTTTTTCGTAACAAGTTTCCCACTGTCCCCCGCCCCCTATTTGAAGAGATAGACTAAAACTTGTCAAATAAAAAATATGCAGAATTTGTCGAGGAATCTGATTATAATATTTAATATGCCCCTTAATTGAGTAAATTTTGAAAAATTTTGCTTTTTAAAATTTTACTGTCAAATACGCCCTCTAGCGGTGGACCTACAATTCTGAAAATAATTTCCGGACGTTTCTCGAAGCCACTTTTGTTATAAAAAATGTTTTCCCGAACCTGTACTATAATCCATTCCTGAGATATGGCCGACGGCCGTTCTTAGTTGGCCACCCGGTACATGATAGGGATGTAGTTTATTCTTTTTGATACATTTAGATACGGAGGATTTTCCAATATCTAGATTCCTGCTAACTTCTCGTACACTTATTTCTGGAGTTTCGACCACGGATAATGTAATATCCAATTCATTTTCTTCATGTAAAACAGATTTGCTTCTTGTTTTTTTCTCATAGTTTGCGTTGGCTGTCCTGTCAAAGCGGTCTTTTAATTTTTCAAAACACTTTACCTGGGGATGTCTTTTATCTGGATATTTTTGAGCGTAGAATCGCGACGCTAACAAACAATTTCCATCACTTTCTCCTATTGCATACGTCATGCTCACAAGTTGTTGTCTTGAATAATTTGTTTGATTCATTGCTTTACTAACACGTACAAACAACTTAAATTACCGAAGTTATTCCAATCCTCATAGCATACTCTACAAACGCGTTTTGTAAAAAAAAAATTGGTTTTGATCGAATAAATCAAAAACTGCTTATTTTAGGTACAGGGCATGTCAGATACGTTTCTATTGGTTTTCAAAGGAGAATTCACTAGTGACATAAAAAATGGTGGTTTCCATTTGAAAAAAATGAGTTTTCTGATATTTGTGATGTCAAAGTTTAAACCAAATTTTTCGGACGCCCTGTAAAATATTTTCGGGTGTTGGGAATGATTCTTAGTAGGCCCGTACTTAGACTTTAACACCTCAGAAAATTATTTTTATCTCTACAATAACTTCTACGGTACACTTATTTCTTTGACACCGTGTACCTTTCAAACATTTTTAAATAATGGGAACAACTGGAAAACCGCTGAAGCTAGGGATATGAATTACGCATCAAATGTATGCAAAATTTCACGAGTTATTCGATGGTGCGAAAATATACAGGGTGTTCCATTTAAATAAAATCAAGTTTGGTTGACCACGTTTTTCTGAATTACCCTGTATATATGAAAATGTTTTTAATATGTGCAACTTTTAGTCTATTTGGGAAACCTGCTCACACCTTTTCGGACAAGTAGTCTAGGAGCCCATAATCAACTACACACTAAGTGGACGCTCCGTATTTATGTCTATGACATGAAGTTTTAAATATCATTCTGACATAGATTATTGCTTTTGTTTTTACAATGTTGCCTGTTTTCGTTATGAACGTATGAAATAGGTTGCATGGTTGTCCTAAAATTATTTAATTTCTTTTAATTTTTAAGCTTCTAGATGTCTATTAACCTTGATCTGTCCGGATGTTTTAAACGTCTGTTTGACATAGATTATTGTTTTTGCTTTTACAATGTTGCTTATTTTCGTAATAAAAGAAGTTCGTAATTATCCTAAAGAAAATGTTAATAAAATTATTTTGTTTCTTTTAATTTCCATTTTGTACGTGGAAGGTCGTGTGGTGTTCCACACTAGATATTGTTTTAAGTTAACGTGTACAATATATTTTTTTTATTTGCCCCATAGATTTGTGGTGTTTTATTATTACACCAAAAGTATGCTGATATTATACGGTTCTCACTAACCTCAAATCTGATTATATGTCAAAATTAATTTAACAGTTGCCCCATTTAATTGAAATGAATAATCACCAGAGATCACTGTATAATAATAGAAGCAGAGCCTAATGAATTTTGAGTGAAGAAGTTGTGTTCTGCCGTATTACACCTTACCCATAAATTTATTCTGGGGAGTCTTTCAATTGAAATAAAATACTTTCATTAAATTTCACAAAATAATTTGATATAAACATAAAAGAATCCTCATTTTTAATACTTAAAAAAACGCAACATATATCAATCGCGTAAAAATAAATTAATCAAATTTGACGTTAGTGAAAAATATTATACCAACTTTGTAAAACTAACTCCTAAATCTAGGGGGCAAATAAAAGAATGTATATTATATGTATGTCTCTTACAGCCTTATTCTGTAAAAATCGAATGATATCGATCGTTAGATAACGAATTCGTAAAGTGTAAGGAAGCCCAACGAAAATCGTTCATTTTCTATTCTGTAACTTGATTCGTTTAGATTAGAGAAAAAACCAAGAGCAAACGTTTTTAATACGAATAGTAAAGTTTGAAAGTATGCGGCGAATATCACACTATTCATCCTAACCACGTTTGTTTTGTTTGCCTTGGTTATGTAATTGATTTGCGCGATTTGCTTTTTATTCTACAATTTTCGTATAGAGCTTTATTTGATATCGATTAGATTTTATTTGATTTGGAGGAAAATGGAAAATACACCTAAGTAAGTATTAGAAGATTAGCACTTTAAAAATTATTTTCTTTAATTTTTGGCGTACTACAAAGAGCATAACGTTTATATGTAATACTACTTGCTTTTTGTGCAGGAAACGTTCATCGAAAACAACTCGAAAACAATTTCAAATTTATTTAGATGAGCTAAAACAAAATGAAGGTTTGCGTAATAATAAATTTGATCCATGGGATCCCGACGCTTTGACAAAGAGTTGGGGACAGTTGGCCATCAAATTGAATTCTGCCGGAGGACCAGTGAAGTCTGTAGATGGTTGGAAAAAGGTACACATATTTGTCTTTTAAACTATCTACTTAGAAATACATTAAAGTAACCGCCATGTAATCCACGATCACAGCTCTAAATACATAATTAACCACATTTGTAGTGCAACATTATATATTTTTAAATTTACACTTCATTTTATGTGCTGGCCGACTGGAAGAGTCAGGTAAAGAAGAAAGCTAGAGCTCTTGCTGTTGAAGACAACAGGACAGGCGGAGGGCCCCCTTCTAAGCCATTAACTGATTTAGAAGAGCAGCTCATTATACTTATTGGCAAAGTATTGATCTATGGGCTGGATGATGTTGCTGAAGGGGGATTAATTGTTAATCCTTCCTCTGACATTATTGTCGAACATATGGACGATCACCCCATTACTACAGAAGCAACCCCTTCTACATCGGGCATTAATAGTTCAAATGTGGATAATTCTATCCCTCTGAAGAAAATTAACAATGTCGCTAGAAATTCATCAATCTCCAATGTTATTTCGGCATATGAAAAACATTCATCCAGCACAGCAAAGGCACTACAGGCAATTCAAACAGAATTGAGTAAAATAGCGAAAATAAAAAAAATTGAAAGCAAAATTAATGTATTATAAAATATCCCAATTTTCCAGAGATGAGTATGTCAAGCTCAGATGATGAAAACTAGTCTAATTAATTTGTAGTTATTATATGTAGCCTAGTGAATACAAATTTTGAGTAATATTGGTTTTATTATCTTATTGACAATTATTTTGTATGTATCTATTACGATTAATGGCACCTTCATGATGCCAATTGTATTCAACATCGATATTATCCATTTGAACAACAGCAATGTCATCTACTTCGATCTCAATATTGTCCTCTATTCTTTCACTTAAAAAATTATGTAAAACTGTACAAGCATTTACTATGGTTGCAGCTTTATGAGGTTTATAATGAAGCACTCTTTCTTTTAATAAGCAACGAAACCTTGATTTGAGTACAACAATACATCGTTCTACGGTATTCCTGGCCCTACAATGTCTTCTGTAATATCGTTCTTCAGGAGTATTTGGAATTGCATTTAATATTGGTGTTAGTAAAAAGGGTTGAAGAGGGTAACCTGAATCACCTAATAGCCAAGTGGTTTGGTCTCCATTTGTATAATTGTTTTCAAAAAAAAATGTTATATCTGACATATTCCAAATTGCAGAGTCATGTACAGATTCAGGATATCTACAGTTAATGTTTAAAATTTTTAAATTGCTGTCACTTATAATTTGGCAATTAAGACTGTAATATCGCTTTCTGTTTAAAAATGCTAAACGAAGCACATTCACATTATTTAAAGGAGGGGCAATAAGTGCAACATGTGTGCAATCAATTGTACCTACTACTCCTGAAGAATTAAATTTTTCAAAAAATCCTTCTTTAACTTCCTGAATTTGTTGAGGAGTAGTGGGAAATTTTATATACTGTCCTAAAAGGTGATTGTTAATCACTTCTGCTACCTCTGTTATGAATCGACTGATAGATGGTTGGCTCATGGTACAGTGGCAATCCTTACTAATGGACTTTTGATAACTGCCATGACAGAAAAAGTGCAGAGCACTTAAGAAACGTAACACATTTGGTATCTTTGTGATCCACGAATCATGTATTGATCTACTTCCAAAAATAGTTGTCTTGCATCATTAGGGTTAAACCTATACATCTTTCTAAATCCTTCAAATGGAATATTAAATGGATCTGAATCATCTCTCAGTTGTCTTTTGTGCAAGTTATAATCAGCCCTAGAAATTGAGAAACCAAAACACTTGTATAAAAATCAATGTATCTATGTTTACCTTCTCTGAAATTCCAACGCTAATCCAAGAAAAAGAAGATCTTCATTCATAATTAGGTAAAATAATACAAAATAAGTATGAATACAAGGAGTAAACTGTTTCAATAATAACCTTAATTTCGACTTTAACGACACTTCAAAGCTTTCGTTACGTTTCGAACGGTAAAATAACGATAGCTGTTAAAATGTTTCTTACAGAATAGGAATCTTAACGACTTTCGTTGAATTATCGAAAATCGATATTTCAACGATCGTTATGAAGGTAACGAAGGTTATAGAATAAGGGTGTTAATCTCTATCTGAGTTTTAAACGTCATTCTGAGATAGATTACTGTTTTTGTTTCTACAATGTTGCATGTTTTCGTTATAAACGTGTAAAAAAGAAGGTGCGTAGTTATCATAAAAAAATTATAATTAATATTTCATTTCTTTTAAGTTTTTAAGTTAGCATTTCTATTAACATCTGTCTGAAATGAAGTTTTAAACGTCTGTTTGATATAAATCATTGTTTTAACAAGGTTGCCTATTTTCGTAAAGAGCTTATTATAAAAGAGGTTGTATATTTATCCTAAAAAGGGTTATTATAGTAATTAAGATATCAGAGGTGTTACGGGTATAATAAAGCCCCAGGGGCCTCTGGCCCGAGGGATGTACGTTGACCGAGGGCATTATTCCTGCAACACCCGTGATGCTTTCTATTTTTAATGTCCTTTTGGTGTATTATTAAATTAAAAAAGGATATTGAATTTTATTTTTGACATTCATTGTCATGCGTATTTTTAGTAATAAACAAGGTGGGTTTGACATTTATTTTAGCAAAAAATTTAATCGAGTTTGTTCAGTCACCTTGTTTTAATAACTATGCATTCTGTTTAATTTCATAATGCCCTAGGACATTATATCGATTCTAACGTGTTTAAAAATAGGTGCCTTATTGGAAAATAACACACTATAATGACATTAAAATTATTTAATTTCTTTTAATTTCCATGTTGTAGGTTGAAAGGTCGTGTGGTGTTCTACACCAGATATTTTCATTTGTATTAATAAATAGCTGATATATAAAGAATGTCTTCTATTTTTTGCTACATATAACTTGATTTAGCTTTACGACTGAAGAAAATATGGTATGTATGATTCGGAGAAGAAGGCTTCATTATTTGTGTTTCGCTCAAATTACGCTCAATACATAATAAGCGCTTTCTACTCCTAGTAATATAATAAACTATTTTAATTAAAAAAAAAATGGTTTAACAACATTTTTACTTCAGAATAAATTGAGCGTGCTCACATTACAGTTTGAGCTTAATATTTCCACATACCTTTCTTTCATGGTCAAGTACGACCACAAGATTTTTTTGTAACATTTCCTTTTCGAACAATTAAATGTTTCTAACATTTGTTTCTTTGGAGTAGCATTACAACAATATATAATTCTTTCAGTATAACACGGAAATGTTGAGTGAATGCATTTACACCTTTTTAAAATACTTATGTTCTGTTTAATTTTGTGTTGCATTTATTCCAAATAAACCTTGGTAAAATTAACTAAATGTTTTTAAAAAACAATGACAAACAGAGCGATATTGGCAATAATTTAATAATTTTTTTCCATTATTTGCTAAAACATAGATTCAAGAACCGTAAATCGAATATAAACTGTAGGAAGCACATACTTGTCCGATTATCTTGAAACTTTAATGGATCAACAAGTGAAACTGTTTTTATCGGTTGCACACGGAATCGATGTAAATTCGTAAATGCAATTTAGTCACCACTAGTTCCAACAAATTCCATTTGTCTTTTTTACACAATTTTTATTTATGTTTGTAAAATTTGTTCAATATTATTCGTATGATCTTGGCATGGCAGAACCTAGCTTCACTTGATAAGAATTTCGATTTCACGAAAATCCATTAAAACCAAAGATTACATTTCAACTAGATTAGTGCAAACGGTGATAGCCATTTTAAAAATAATCCGAATCCTGTAATAATAATTAAAACCAAGCAAATATCCAATTTTCATTAAAAAAGTATGCATGAAATTAGATACTTCTCACACGCGTAATGAATATCTTTTTTTCCCATTTGATATTCCAAACAAGTTTTCTTTTATTTTGATTCGCATTTACTTATATCTGGGTGTATCTGGTATTCTAATTTTTATGAAAAGTAATAATATTTACGACTTTTTTAGGTCGAATAAATTTACAAGCTTGACCATAGATGTAAAAATTTTAATAGAAGGTAGTATAAAAAAACTGTTTTAATTAAAAATAGGACTGTAAACACAGAAAATAAGAAAAATAAATTGCTCTTAATATTTTAATTTAAACTTCTTCTTCGGTTTTTATTCACCTTATAGAGTATCTCGTCAAAAGAAAAAACAAAAGCTTTCTATTGTTTCGACTTATTTTTGAGCTTATGTAATCGAAATTAGGATTTGGAAGGCTACGCTCACGTGACGTGTCTCTAGAGAAAGTTCGCATTTTACGTTACGGACACGCTTAATTATACAAACACTTTATCTAAGTTTGAGCAATGCTGCTGTTGGACTAAATTGTTGTGTTTGTAGTAATTGTTTGCTGCCAAAACATGGTCGGTTAATTTTCCGTCAACTAATACAAGCGGAGTTTTAATATCTTCTGACGTGATACATTTTGACCACACAATGATTATCAACGCTGTTGAATTTATTACAAAAATTATCTTTCGTAGTAAGCTGCTATTTAAAGGTAATTAAGAACACGTTCGAGTCGATAGGAATTTTGCTGCGTAATTAAACCTGAAATTGTTCCCACTCAGGTGCAATACGGTGATGGGATGTCTAAGTACATTTGTTGAAATATGCATTTTCTTACAGTTCCAGTTGATAATTTTACTAAATAAAACACATTTTGATTTTTTTCAATCGATTTGAGTAAGTTAAGAATATTTTGGGCACCAGGTGCTCTTTTCAGTGTTAATACTATACAATGACCGGCAAAGAGTTTGCAACAAATGGAAAAATATTTTATTATTAAGATTTAAAAAAATGTTAATTGGGATTGATTCAGCATGCACAATAACAAAAAAAATACTTTGATATGTCACTTGATCACTGTCATGGCGGTAAATTAAAAAAAAAGCACCTTAAATATAATTATGTTTTATTGAAAATAAGATTTATTTAAAAATAAATTATTACAATTAAAGAGTGAGACCTCACTAACTATAACTTAATATGAACTCTAAGTATTGTTATCAATGCAGCGTCTTTTATAAAAATCATTAATTTACTTAAGATAACTAAAGTTTCCATGTGATAATATTTGATGAAGTAATTAATATTTGATGTTTGACTATTGTTTACAGAATGATATGTTATACTAGCTATTTATATAATGATATATATTATACAAAAATACGGAGAATATAACTCCTTTCCCCTTAAGATACAATGTCTTCATTCTGCGAAGTTATCCGTTTTAAAGGAATCACTTCTTTATACTGTCTTTGTTTCCTAATTCTATTACGTATCTTATTTCTAAATACATAGATCAAAATACAAAACATGACTATTAAAATAATTACAATAGTAGTTATAAATAAATGTATAACATGCACTAAAGGATTAATTTTTAAACCAGTATTTAACATTTCAGCTTCTTCTTTTAAGGTTTTCAAGTTTTCTAAATGTTTTGGTTCTAGTTTTACAGTCAAGTCAGCTCTATAATTATTAATTTCTATAGGATTCGTGTAAGTAAAATTAACAAATGTGTTTTCAAAAGTTTGATCATCTATTGTTAATTTGCAATTGCTTCCGTATGATACAAAAGCATTAAAAATTACTTTAACGTTATTAATTTCGTTGTGACATTCTTCAATTATTTCTAAATCTTGTTTAACTGACACTAAAATTGTTTCGTTGTCTAATTGAGCATATAACCTATAATTTTTATCGACTACGGCGTATATACAGTCTTTGTTATAAGTTATGGAACACTTACTCGTTTCTGTTCTTTCAAAACACACAATTTGTTTTTCTATAACTTTACACTCATCATTAGTCCATAGTTCTTTTCTTACACCTTGAAGATGATATTGGAACGGTGGTATTAACACCTTGTTTTGCTGATCAGGTATCAGGTAAATTCTTTTGTATTGGAATATTGAAGGATTGAGGATGGGTATATATAATATATATGTAATTGAATCTTCTGTTGACAAAATTGTAAACTTTAAAAATATGGACTATTTAATTCAGGCAACACCGTCTTTTTATAAATGAACTTTAAATGGTCGACAATTTCAATTATTTCTATATCAGACATAATTACGAGATTTTTTTTTCAGAAAAAGCTAAAGACATTGTTCTTTCAATAGTTTGAAGGATCTCCAATAATTTGTATGTTAAAAATTATTGCATTGAATAATTAAATGTGTGTCAAGAATACTGTTCACCTTGTTTAATTCATTAGCAAATAAATCAGTGTTGTTCTGGATAGTTTCCAAGTCTTTGGAGTACCTTTCAGTGACTTGATTAACAAATGAAGTGTATTTATCTACTTGTTGAATAGTTTTATCTTGATTTTTATATAGTGAATTGAGATTTTTGTGAATTTCAGTTAAATCGTTGTTGTCAGGATTGCCAGTAATATTTTTATTACTGTACCAATAATATTAGCAAGACCACGTTTTCTTTTATGTTTAAGTTCAGATAATTGTTTTTCTATTCTTTTAACACATGGACTATTTCTGGATCATGACGTTTGAATTTGTGTCTAAAATTACTGCCATACTTAATATTTGATAATAACTTAATTCTAAATCTGTTATATTAATACAGAAATAAAACTTATGATAATGATATACTAATTTGGCTGGGCCTATGTCTTCGGTAATGTACCCATTTGTATTAAATTTTTTAATTTGAAGGCCCTGGTTGTGGATTGCCAGGAACATACTGCAAACAAAATTTCTTTTTAATACGTTTCATTTGTCTTGTGTGTATGTTCGCTGGTCTATTTGAACTTTCTCTGAGCCCTTTGATTTTATTTTTAATAACGGATGCTATATTTACTTTATCAAAGCACGGATCTGTTTTTCTAATTCTTTGCCGTGTAAAATAGGCTACTGGTTCATTCATTTCAATGGTTGATTCTCTATCTCTATTTTTATGTTCTATAGTCTTAGTGACCTTTTCTATTTGTTTGTGATATAAGTGTTCGTAGAAGGGTAACAATTCGGTTTTTCGCTTTTCATTGTAGTTTTCGTACACAGTTTTGTTTAAATCAATTTCATGTGCATTTAAGTTTTCGTAAGGCCCGTACAGTAGAGTAAAAGATGTATAACCCGTTGCAGAGTGTATAAACTGTTTGTACATTAATACTGCCAATATCATTGAATTTTAGGGACTTTCGTTTTTATTTTCAATCTTGATAATTCTTAATTCTTCTAAACTGGTGGAGTGTACTCTTTCTATTGAAGAGTTACTGGTACTGTTATAGTTAGTAGTGAAATGCAATTGGATTTTGAATAAAGAGCAATATTATTGGAAAGCCTTGTTCTTGAACTCCTTTCCTTCGTCGAAAACGATTTTCTTTTGGTAACCGTGGTGCGAAAAATAGTGTCTCAACTTATTTAACACTGTTAATCGTAATGCGTCTGTTATGCAATAGGCTTGTGCATATCGTGAAAAGAGGTCTATTATTGTTAAAAATTTGTTTCCTTCGAAACTAAATGTATCAATGTGTACTACATCGAAAGGTTTCCTTCCGAGTAAAGGTCCAGAAAATTGAATTTTATGGATTTCGATCGTACTTACTAACGTTACAAGTTTTGCATTCGTTAATTACTTTGTTTATCGTGGTTTTTAAGTTAGACCGGTAATATTTGGTTTTTAAGTAATTATTGGTTTCTAGTATGCCTTTGTGATTATTAGAATGACATTTATCTATTACTTCGAATTGTTCATTTGATTGTTCTATATATTTTGTTAGCAGGTTGCTTTTAACAAATTTTATTTTGTTATTGAATAAATTACTTGTTATTTCGAAAAATTTAGATTCTAATTCCTTATCTTTAAAGTATATTTCGTATAAGTTTTATGGATCTATGGTTTCCTTTAACATTCGCGAAATATTTTCCAGTTCGTTACGTTGCCTAATTGTAACAACATAGTTATGTTTTAAGAATGGTCTTTGATATTCTATTTTATATTGATCTCCTAGTTTTAAGATTACTCGATACATGAAATGATTTACTGGATTCTCAAAGATTGGTACTGAGAATATTGAATTTTCAGTAGATGTATGTTGTGTATTATTCATTTAATCATCTTGTTTGTTCAATCATTTTTCTAAATCATCGGACGAAGGGTTTTCGTCGACATTTGGGATTATTGACATAAGGTCTAGTTCTGTATCGAGATTTCCTTTGTATTTATTTCGATTCGCGATAACGCATCGGCTATTACATTTTCTTTGCCTTTCTTGTATTGTATTTTGTAGTCAAACTCTTCGAGTCTCAATCTCCATTTAACTAGTCTGAAATTTAGATCCTTAAGGGAAAATAACCAAACTAGCGTCTTATGATCTGTTTCTATTATAAATTGTTTTCCGTAAATATATGGCCTAAAATGTTTCGTGGTTTCTACTATACTTAGCAATTCACGTTCGATAGATGAATAATTTCGTCCAGCACTATTTAAAGTCCTCGAGTAAAATGCAGTTGGTTTGTTATTTTGCGATAAAACTCCTCCTATGGCTACATTGGATGCATCGGTTGTAACACGAAAAGATTTTTCCAAAGTCTGGATACGATAATACTAGTGCATTGGTTAGTAATTTATTGCATTGATAAAATGGTTGCAAATAATTTTGATCTGCGACATCAATCTTTGAATTCTTTTTAAGACATTTAGTAAATGGTTGCACAAGTTTAGCAAAGTTTTTTATAAATCTTCTGTAATAACCTACAAGTCCAAGGAAAGCTCTTACTTCTTTTACTGTTTTCGGAAGTGGGTATTCTTATAAAGCTTTAATTTTTGCGGGGTTAGGTTTTATACTTTGTGATGTAATTATGCGTCCTAGGAAGGCTAGTTCTTTACACAAAAATTCCGACCTATCTAGTTGCACTGTTAAATTATATTCTCGTAATTTTTCAAATATCTGTCTATTGTGTTCATGAAGTGATTTTGAGAAGATTGTAATATCGTCCATGTACACAAAACAGAATTTATACAGGTATGGGCGTAAAATATTGTCCATTACTCTTTGGAACGTACTCGGGGCGTTTTAAAGTCCGAACGGCATTACAACGTATTCGAAATGACCATTGTTTACCAAGAAAGCAGTTTTTTCGATAGAATCATGATACGTCTCTATCTGATGGAATCCTTGGGCAAGATCTAAGGTAGGAAAGTACATGCATTTTCCTAGATTGTCCCATATTTCCTCAATTCTTGGGAGTGGATATTTGTCTTTAACCGTTTTTTCATTTAGTTTCCTATAGTTTATAACAAGTAACCATTTTTTCCCCTCGCGTCTGGTTTTTTCGGTACAATCCAAACTGGTGATCTATAAGGTAAAATGCTTAGTCTAATGATTTTGTTATCAAGCAACTTCATGTTTCAATTGATGTGGGCATCGGAATGATTTACAATAAACTGGTTCGTTATCATTTGTTCTGACGTTTTCTTTTACAGCGTTGGTAAAAATTGAGTCGCAATTTTCGTTGTAAAAGGTTCTTGCACAAAGATATAATATCTGTTTTTTCTTTTAGGTTAAGATGATTAGTTCGAATGACATTTGGAATATCAATCTTAAAATTTTGAATTTTGGATATACTAAATCAACATTGGTAAAAAGTGCTACCTAGTATTGTCGTTGAAAATATATTTCTACTTCACGTTCTTCTTCGAAAGGAATAGTGCAAATGCCATTTTCTGCAATAACAATTGATTCTGTAAAATGTAATTGTCTAATTTAATTTCCGGGATTATAACTTGTCCTCGATCAACATTTACGTGAATTCTATTACTATTTTTAACAATTTGTTTTACTGGTTTAAAATTCTTCGGGTATAGTTCCATTAAAAATGGTATTTTTTAATTACCTATTTCTAATGTTTGATTATTATAATTAATCGTAGCTTTAAGTTTTTGGAATTATTCACTTCCTATTAATGCGTCAAATCTGTCATGCCATTGTATTATATGACAATTAATTTTATTATCAAGTCAAAATTCTTTTAAAATAGGATATGATACATTCTGATTATAGATTATAGTATTATTTAAACTTTTAACAGTAGGTGGTTTCAAAAAATAATTTTTAAAATGTTCATAGGTGGGACCCGGATTTATTATTGAATTAGAAGATTCGCTATCTATTAAAATCTTTAACTTTAAACTAGGAATAGTTATGAATGGTAGTTTTGGTTTGATTGTTAGCGAATTAAATCTAAATTTGTGGTTTCGAGGCAGGTATTCCAAAGTTTTCAGTGGATTCACACAGGGTTCCAGGAAAATTTTCAGTAAATTCAAAAGTTTCAGGGTTCTGGTAATTTTCTTGATTATCTTCGTTGTTTTCCACTATTGCTATTGATTGTTCATCGTCTTGAAAATTGTAAAGTTCTTCGGAACGAAAATTACGGGGGCCCATGTTTCGAAAATAGTTCGAAGGGTGACGTGAACTAATGAGCTGTTGATCTGGTCTGCCAGTATTTCGTGTGGATATTGACATCGGGGTTGGTTTTGACTCAGGTTCCTTCTTGCCAAATACTTGCGAATTTGTAGGATAATTTGTGAACACTAGTTTCGTCTGGAAATTTATCGGACCACGCGGAAATTGATTTAGACCTAGATCACGGTTTGTAAATTGTGGTGAAGGTCTATAAAAATGATTTGCGTTTGCCAGTTGAAACTGTTTTGGTTGTTGAGTTTTATTCGAAAAATTATTGAATTGTCTGGTTGTCGATGGTTTTTGTTGAACAAAATTTAGAAAATTGACCTGTTTATAATTATCATAGTTTCTTAACTGAAGTAAACAATCTTCTAGCGATTCTACATTTTTGTAAGATATAAAAGACGTATGTGGTTCTAATAAACCTGCTATGTAGGTGAATAAAGCCTTTTTTGTATAAGCATTAGTTTTACAATTTTTAAGGTTAACACCCGTTTCATTTATGGTTAGGTGTTCTAACAACTGTTGCAATTTACTTTTAATGTTATCATAATATTCATCGTAAGTTTCGTTTGTTAATTGAATACACGTTATTAAATCACTTTCTAGTAATTTTTCGTGTCTAGGGTCGCCGAAACGATTTATTAATGTTTTCTTTACCTTATTCCAAGTTAAGCAATTTTAAATTACTAGAGTGTCCCTAGAATTACCAACTAATTTGGAGCAGCAAATTTCGAACAACAATTTATTTAATGTACAGTTTTCGTGACCTGGTGAATTATTTCTATAATTAGCTATACATTTTCCACACTGTTGTATGAAATATGATAAGTTTCTACTTCCCCCTTCATATTGAGGAATCATTTCTTTATCAATATTTATTTCAGTATAATTTGCCATTATTATTTGATTATTAATTAATTAATTAATTGATTATCAGAATCGGAGTTACTTGAATGACTAGATATCCTTATAGGTGATCTATCTATCTATCTGTCTATATTGTAAAAAAAAGAAAGAGAAAGGATGTTATTACTTACAAAACTAAGGTTGCTTATAGCATCTCAGGTATGCCTTGCAGTTGAGAAGTACCACACCCGTAGAGGATTCTCGATGGCTATTGTTGCAGACTCTGGTTTTTGTTTCCTAGGCGTTGTCTAAGGTTGAGGTCCGTTGAAGGGCAAAGTACCTCGGTAGGCCAGATAAATATTCTTACCAAAATTTGCTCAGCACGATGATGAATAATGATGGTATACCCAATAAAGATTTAAACATCGCCGACACGACGTTATATTATATAGAGCCGTTTGGGTATCCTGTTCGCAGCGCCTATTATGTTTTTATTGCAAATAAGATTTATTTAAAAATAAATTATTACAATTAAAAACTGAGACCTCACTAACTATAAGTTAATATGAACTATTGTTATCAATGCAGCGTCTTCTATAACAATCATTAATTTACTTAAGATAACTAACATCTCTAAGAATTAATAGATAACAATAATAACAAATATGAAAGTTTCCATATGATAATATTTGATGAAGTAATTAATATTTGATGTTTGACTATTGTTTACAGAATGATATGTTATACTAGCTATTTATATAATGATATATATTATACAAAAATACGGAGAATATAACTATATGTAAAAAGTGGGGTTAGATCACAAAATATCGAAAAGTTTTACAGAAAAAAGTTGTTCGAGGACTTTTGAAAAATATCAATTTTTTTGGTTTTTTAGGGAATTAAAAAAAAAATTTTCGCTTGATGATAAATGATGATAAATGAGTAAAAGAACTCAAAATATTAATTTTCAAACCTCTGACCTTGCTACAATCACCAATAGAAAACAAAATCTTTAAGTAAGAAATTTAGAATTATTTTCAATTCCTTCTGAATTATCCATTCTTTTATTCTAAACTTAACAAAGCCAATACTTTTTTTTTGTTTGCTTGAATAAAAATAAAAATTTTATAAGGAAATAATGCAATTCAATATTTTCATATTTTCATCCTTGTTGGAATCACCTATAGAGAACATCATTAGTTTATCTAGGCGGCATAGAACGTCTTAAATAAAAAGCAATTGCAACAATCTTAACAGCACACAGTTATGTCAAACTAACTTTTGTCATGCTATTATTAAAGCCTGTCAACATTGTGATTTTTACTCTTGTTTTGTTTAGGTTCACTGTTGTTTGTTTCTATTGCTAGTTGTAATTATGTAAGTGTTAAACATGCCTACAGCCCTGTCAGTGTCCGGAATCTTTCCAAATTTAAATTTCATGGAAAAAGAATGGTTCTATTATCGAAAAGTTGTAGTTATCGCACCATACATTGATGATCAAGGATCTTTAGGCTACTCAGAAACCATTAAACTTTCACTTTCACTTTCACCAGATTAGCAACGAAGCATTACTCGCTGATGGTATACATTTTAGAAATTTTCTTTAGTCCGCCCTAGTCGACCGCTGATAGCGTAGCTATCGAAACGCGTTCTGTGTTTCTTAATTTTGTGTGGTACTTGGGTGTATTTTGTTTGTTTTTAGTATTCTTCATCCTCATTAATTAAGTTATGGTTGTAACTTAAAAAAAGGCTGGGATGAAAGTAGGAAAACCCTGAATAA